>ML355433.1:0-114436 GCA_005239505.1 Nicotiana paniculata
CAAACATTAGAATAAACCTCCCCAACTTCAGCAGAAGAGTAAATGCGTTCGAGAAGAAGGCATGTGAAGAAATTTCTTCAAACATTACAATCCATGTCACTTTGGGTGAACACGAATCAAAGGCCTCACAAATTCGTTCTGCTTTCAAAGTTCTCTTTCCCATTATGTTATTTTACAAATCACGGCCAACAAAAATGGAAATTAATTCATTTAAATCATCATCACAGACCTAAAGTAACTTAAAGAGATTATGTATCATACTTTAAAAACTAATATTTTAACATGTAAATCTGAGATAAAATGACATAAACAGTAAGGAAGCTCATCAAGTGAATAAGAAAAATTGTAAGAAAACATACTTTATTCACATAAATTTCACAAAGAACAGAAGCAATGCAATCATAAATATAGAATTACACCAAGTGGAGTGAGCTACTGTTGACCGGACCAACAATCGGATCTCTCGAGCGGAACCTCGACCGCAAGACCAGAAATTGAACGGCAAACTCACTAGGAACTCGACTGCAAGCTTTCGTCGGAACTCCGATCTCTCAACCAAACCTCAATGCAACTTTCTCGTTCTCACTCTGTCATCCTTAACCCCTTAACTTGCCATTTTTTAGCCTCATCATCAATTGGCTATCCTTCTATCTGTTTCCCTCTCTATGTGCCTGCGTATCTTTTTCTTATTGTGTAGAATTATTTGATTTGGAAAATTGTGGGTGGCAGAGGCGTGAGGACAGGTTGGTGCGGTCGATTTTTGGAGTATGGTGATAGCTACTCCTTTCTTAGCTTCTGGGATCCTCTCTTTTGCTTAGAAATTAGGTTCTTCTTAAGGGTGGGGAAGGGTGTGTAAGAAGAAGGAGTGGGGGTCGCTGACGGTGGCAGGAGGGGGAGGTTTTTTGTTATCTCTAATGGTTCTAAGGTTAGGATCATAGAGATGAGAAGGGGTGGCGGGTCAACTGTGATAGGGAGCAAGGATTAGGGATTAGGTCTCTAGCGAGGTCTAGGTTGTTTTAATAGGTGAGGGTAAACGAGTCGGGCAGGCGGGTCGTGGGTTCTGGACCGTTTCCTTTTGGGCTGGGCGGATTTTGGTAAAGAATTGGGCCGGATTGCTGGCCCAAGTCCAGTTTTAACCTTAACAACCTTCTCTTCTTTTTATGCTTTTGCAGAATTGGCCACTTTAGACTCAAATTTAATTTAGATCTATTTCTCTGCTAGCCTATGTATTTATTTTATATAATGATGGACTAGTGCAACTAATTAATTAATTAACCTACGAATGCCATTTTGATTTTTAGAAGATGTATTAGATAATGTAACTAAATCCTAAAAATGAATTTTAAAATCTAGCATGCTAATTAAACCAAGATTCGAACATTTTTCTATGATTTTTATTTTATTTTATGATTTTAGAATTATTCAACATGCATGGAATGCGACTAAATAAAGAAAAGTTCCTAAAATTTATTAAAACTATTTTTTGATTATTTTAGGAGTAATTTCTTGTAGGGCAAAAATTGGGTGTTCACAACTTGGGCTGAAGTCAAAGCTGTCTTGAGCTTCTGAAAGCTCTCCTCACACTTCTCGGTCCACCTGAACGGAGCACCCTTCTGGGTCAATCTGGTCATAGGTGCTGCGATAGATGAACACCCATCTACAAAGCGATGGTAGTAGTCTGCCAAACCAAGGAAACTGTGGATCTCCGTAGCTGATGACGGTCTAGGACAACTCTGCACTGCCTCCACCTTTTTTGGATCTACTTTGATTCCATCCCAAGACACTATGTGGCCCAAGAATGTAACTGAATCAAGCCAGAACTCACACTTAGAGAATTTTGCATACAATCTCTTCTCCCTCAAAGTGTGAAAATCACAGTCCTCAAGTGCTGCTCATGATCTTCCCGTGATCGAGAATACACCATAATGTCGTCAATAAACACAATGACGAAGGAATCAAGATAAAGGCCGGAACACACTTTGCATCAAATGCATAAAATTTGTTGGGGAATTGGCAGTCAAAATTACATAACAAGAAACTCATAGTGGCCATATCTAGTCCTGGAGGAAGTCTTCGGTATATCCGGCTCCAAAATCTTCAATTGATGATACTCTGGAACCCTGTAGCTGGTCGAATAAATCATCAACGTGAGGCAAAAGATACATGTTCTTCACAGTGACCTTGTTGAACTGCCGATAATCAATACACATATGCATAGAACCATCATTTTTCTTCAAAAATAATACCGGAGCACCCCAAGGTGATACACTGGGTCTGATGAAACCCGTATCAAGCAACTCCTGCAACTGCTCCTTCAACTCCTCCAACTCAGGAGGGGCCATGCGGTAAGGAGGGATAGAAATGGGCTGAGTGACCGGCAACAAATCAATGCCGAAATCAATATCTCTATCGGGCGGCATACCCGGAAGATCAGTTGGGAATACATCAAGAAAGTCCCTCACTACTGGGACTGACTCAACTGGAGGGGTATCAACACTGACATCTCTCACATAGGCCAAGTACGCATCACACCCCTTCTCAACCATCCACCGAGCCTTATGAAATGAAATGACACTGCAGGGAGTACACTCTAAGGTACCTCTCCACTCTAATCTCGGCAAGCCTGGCATAGCCAGCATAACGGTCTTAGCGTGACAATCAAGAATAGTATAATGGGGAGAGAACCAGTCCATGCCCCAGATAACATCAAAATCTACCATGCCGAGTAATAATAAATCAGCTCTTATCTCAAAACCACTAAGAGAAATCAAACACGACCGATATACGCGGTCCACAACTAGAGAGTCTCCCATAGGAGTTGATGCATAAATATGGGAACTCAAAGAATCCAGAGATATCCCCAGACGTGGAGCAAAATAAGAGGACACATATGAATATGTAGAGCCTGGATCAAATAATACTGATGCATCCCTATGGCAGATAGGGACAATACCTGTGATGATTGAGTCTGAAGCAACGGCCTTGGAACGGGCTGGAAGGGCATAGTATCTGGCCTGGCCTCCCCCTATAGGGCAACCTCTACCTCCCCGACACCCACCTCGAGTTGATTGAGGAGGTGGAGTGGCAGCTGGGGCTGGAAGAATAGTCGGAGGACCCGGCGGAGCACGTGGAGGCAGATAAGACTTTGGAGGTGAACCCCTCATGGCCCTGGGCCAGTCTCTAATCATGTGAGGAGTGTCACCACACTCAAAAAACAACCCCTCGGAAGACGCTACGGCTGAGACTGAATAGGAGCTGGCCTGGTGGGCTGGCCGTAAATAGCACCTCAAACTAGAGGCACGATGGATACTAGCGGTGCATAATAAAACTCCTGAGGTCTAGGAGGAGTTGGAATACCGCCGGTTGCTGGAAGGGCTGAATGAACAGGGCAACCCACAAAGCCCCTACCATAACGTGTTGCTGGTGCACGAGCTCCTGAAAAAGGGCCAGTCTCTCGAGACCTCTTGGCCTCTATCTCCTCTCTGTCCCGGGAAAACATGCCTTCTACTCTCCTGACAGTACTCACTGCCTACTCGTAAGTGATATCCATCTCAAACTCTCTAGCAATACTGGTCCAGATACTAGGATGGAGTCCCTCAATGAAGCGGTGAACCCGCTCTTTGATTGTGGCAGCCAAGGCGGGTGCATGTTGAGCTAACTCACTGAAACATACTGCATACACCGACACAGTCATAGTACCCTAGCGCAACTACTGGAACTCCGCACGCCAAGTATCCCTGTGGCTATGAGGGACACACTCTCACAAAAACATCTCTTAAAACTGGGTCCAAGTGAGTGAGACTGCCTCGTCCGGACTACTCAGCTCATAGGCTTGCCACCACTGATATGTCGCTCCCCTCATCTGGAAAGAAGTGAAAAAACCCTAGTGGTCTCTACAATGCCCATAGTGCAGAGAATACGATGCCACTCCTCAAGAAATCCCAGAGCGTTATCTGAAGCTAGTTCGCTGAAAGTAGGTGGGTGGTACTTCTTGTAGCTCTCAAGTCTGAGTTGCTCTACCTCAAAAGCAGCTACCCTGGTCCCATGCTGTACCAGAGCCACTGTGGGCATAGGAATATGAACCGATTCCAATCCGATAGTACCCTCCATAATCCAAAAGATTTCATTACATGCCGAAATATCCCTACGTGATATCAAGCCGAGCGAGGCTACATTAGTGGTGATCTACATAAGGGGCAAGTATATTGTACTTAGAGCCGGTCTTGTGACATTCTTTTGAGAGTGATGAGCAAGTCTTCCTCGAGTCATTGTTTTGAATTCTTCATTTGTGAGTGAGATGAGCCTCTGGAGAGTATAGGAGGACAATTTTGGGATACACCACGACTTGCATGAAAGTGCGAGCTTCCCTTATTAACAAAGTCAAACCTGGATTCTCAAGAGTCACATTAGAGCCATTTGTGCTTCAACATTAAAATCATAGGCCTGTTAATGATTCATGAGCGTGTGGGTAGTTGTGGATCCCAATTTATTTGTGTTTGACTCAACTTAGGTCAACTGAAGTATCTTTTGTTTCTAATGGAGGTGGGGATTGCTTTGATTGCTTAAGGACAAGAAAAAGCTTAAATTTGGGGGAGTTGATAAGTAGGGATTTTGACCGCTTATTTGCTCATTTTTACTAGCGTTTTAGCTCAAAAATGCTTAAAGGTATTCCCGAGAACTAATGAACTGAGATTTCTTGCAGGATTGTGGAGAAATGAGCCAACGAAGTGAAAATCAATTAAAAAAGGAGTCAAAATTTGAGAAGGACCAAAACAGGGCAAAATGCTTACAGTGTGGACCGCACAATACTATTTGCGGCCGCAAACAACAAAGAAGCCCTTTCAGAGTAGCTTCAGAGTATGTGGACTGCATAATTTTGGTGCGGCTGCAAATGATGAGATTCAGAGAAGTTGCTTTTTGGTAACCAAAGGATATGCAGACCACACTGTTAATGTGCGTCGGCAAGAGCTAAAGTGCGGTCACACTCAATATTTGGCGGTCTGCAGAAGAAGAGATTTAGAGAGTTTGATTCAGGGCCATTTGAAGATAAGTGGTCCGCACGATTATTCTGCGATCGCAGAAGCCAAATTGCGACTGCACTCATAAATGTGCGGTTCAGATAAGAAGGTCCAGTCCTAGCCCATTCTTAAGTCTGCGACTGCAATCAGAAATGTGTGGCACGTATAAATAGATAAAGTGCTTCCGCATCCCACTTTTATGTGACCGTAGAAGGCCTAGTTGACCAGCCAAGTTCAGAGTGCAGACCGCAATCAGAATTATGCGACGGCACAACCTCCGTGGAATTTTTGTCAGATATTTCCAGCTTAGTATAAATAGAACGTTTTATCATTTTTAGGTTAAGTAGGATCAGTGTAGAGCACCTGAGCCATTTTTTTTTAGTGTTTTGAGTAATTTTGTACTAGATTAGCTTCTAAACATAAGATTTTCTTGTAAAGACCCGTAAAATTTCATGGCTAAAAATAATGTCCAAATAGGTCCCCGTGTTGTTATAACTGTAGAAATTCTTAAAACGGACCATTTTTTAGTAAAAGGTACCTCGAGAATTAAAAGATAAAATTTTCCACAGTTGCGTTGTTATGCGACACACTATGAGATCACATAACAGGTATGCAGACCGCATAGTGGTCGCATGCTTGGACAGTTTGTTGTCCAATTTCAGGACAGCTAAGCGGCCCAAGATACGATCGCATTTTGAGAATGCGGACCGCATAGCTGTCACATTCTTGCACCTCCATTTTTCTTTGCGGAGGAGGTTATGCGACGCACTATGCAATCGCATAACAGATATGTGGACCGCATAATGGTCGCATACCTGGGCAGTCCGGTTTCTTTTTGGACCATTTGAGGGCCATTTATGCGTCAGGAATGCGGACCGTATAGCAAGACTGCGATCGTATTCCTGGCCGTATTTCTGCTTCGGCACTTTTAAAATTCTAATTTTTATACCCGACCCCCAGTTCATTAAAACACTTACCCCCTTCCATTTTAACAATTTTCTGAACAAAATAGAGAGAGGGAAGAGAGAGTTCTTGAGTGAGAAGGTTCCATCTTCACCCAAAATTGATTCTTCACTATCACCCGGGCCTGGAAGTTATTGAGTAATTGTCATCTTCTTCACTGTAAGAGGTGAGTCCCCACCCCATTTCCTTTTAATTCTCAGGTTTTGGCTAAAAAGGGGTAGAACACATAGATTGATTCTTGGAAATAAAAGTCGATACCTTGCATGCATGTAAGTTAAACTCCCTAATCTAGTAAAGGGAAACGAGTTTGGGTAATTATTCACAAAAAGGGGGTTAGTAATCTAAGTGGTCACATAGCGTTCGATAAAATTCCTAAATGAGTTCGAGTTATGTTTATGGTTCCTAATTCTAAGTGAAATATGCCGCATTGTGGAATATATTGACGGTGCTAGACGGTCCTATGATTTGTTATAAAAAAATTAAAGGGGAATTGCTATTCAAGGTATGTATGGCTAACTTTAATCTTTGTAGAGTCATCTTGTTGGTGTCCGAGCACTCGGTATGAAATTCTTGCTTGAGCATATGTGAATTGATTGTCCTGCTGTGTCGAGGTGTAAGATTTCGTTCTCTTAATTTCTTAGTCGATTACCATGCTAATTGCGATTTTGAAGGGCGATTCTTTGTTCTTACCATATCATGTGTAAGGTTAGTTAAATGTTCGAATATGTCAATATGGTAGTATGTGCTACTAAATGAAAGAATGTTAACGTACCCTAATGTGGGAAGGTATCTAATTGCTAAGGGTCGAGTGTGGCAAAGGATGAAAAGAAACTGTGGATTTATTTAATTGAGTTAAATAATTATGGAAACACCATATATGAATTATTGTTTGGTAAGGATTATTGTGCCTTTAATTCATATAGTTTTTGGTTGATATGAACTTATGTTCTTGATGATGAAAATCCCTGTGATATAATTGTTTGTTATTGTTGCTATAAAATATGATTGTACAGTGGGATTGGGTTGCGCGCCGCAACACGAAGTAATAAAAGTGGAGAGGTAAATAAGGGTGAAATGTGATTGTACAGTGGGATCGGGTTGCTCGTTGCAACACGAAGTAATAAGGGTGGAGAAGTAACAAGGTTGAAATGTGAATGTATGGTGGGATTGGGTTGCGCACTGCAACAGATGAACAATTGAAATGAGTAACTGTGGAATCTTCATTTGTGATTTTCTGTATATCTGTGTGGTACTTGTGTGGTTACCCTGACTGTCTTCCAATTGGGTACTATTTGATTTTACTTAGAATAAACTTTGTTCATACATACTAGTACTATTCAAAGGTACTAACGTCCCTTTTGCCGGGGGTGCTACATCTTTTATATGGATGTACCTGGTTCCACAGCAGGTAGCTCAGACCGCCGATAGTGGTGCCTCATTTCCGTTCCTTCAGCAGATCCGGTGAGCCCCATCTCCTCTCGGGGCCGTATGTAGTCTATATCATCTCTTTTGTATATGTTATGTCTTCTAAGTTATAGTCGGGGCCTTGTTGCCGGCAAGTGTTGTGAGAACTCTTAGTACTCTTAGAGGGTCCGTAGACTAGTAATTGTGTTTACTAGTAATCGTGGTCCAAATCGGAATTATTGTATGTTTTGCGATTACCAAATGTTAAAAGGATAAAGGATGAAATGAATTCAAATGATAAATTCATGCTTAAACTCTAAATTGCTAATCCATGTGGGATAATGTATACTGTCAACACGGGGTAATGCATTGGGCATGAAAGGCAATCTGGGTCCGCCTGATCGGGATCATCCGGTTAGGCGCCGGTCTCGTTCCTCGGTTTTGGGGCATGACATTTCTTTCCATAATTAATGATTATACATTCTATATTAATTTCTTCTTTTATTTCTTCATTTTCTATGAGTAGCTAAATCCTTAGTGTCACGACCCAAACCGATGGGCCGAGACAGGCACCCGATACCTAAATTGTGCCACTTGAGACCATTGAAGTTAATGAAGAACTCTTATATGAAGAAATTCCCGTTGCAATTCTTCATGGGCAAGTTCGAAGTTGAGAAACAAAGAAATCGCCTCCGTGAAAGTGCTATGGCGAAACCAGCAGGTTGAACAAGCTATGTGGGAAGCCGAGGATGAAATGAAAAAGAAGTACCCCCATTTGTTTGAATAGCCATGTAATAGTTTCTATGAAGTTATTTCCTATGATTATATGCTGCTTATAAGGCCACAGTTGGTATTATTAGGTGTTTTTCTACGTTGTTGGGTTGTGCATATGTTTGTAAGATATGTTTCCGGGGCTCTCTGATAGGTGGATAGGCCTAGTTACAAGGAAACTCTGGCAAAATTTTAGGAAATTTAGGGAGTTAGTCAAATTTGGGGTTGCTGGTCGGTGGTATGGAAAACTGGGTTGCATAAGTTGCTAATAGTGGACCTTGATCCTCATTCGAGGACGAATGATCTTAAGTGGTGGAGGATGTAACACCCCGTAAATTTTTTCCTAAAAACCGAATTTTTTGTGATGCCGAAGTTGGCGTAAAGGTTAATAATAGTAGGCTAATGTGTAAGGCCCAGTGAATTTCTAATTCTAATTGGAGGAATTTCGAGCTTAGGAATATACTTTAATTTAGACCTGAACCACATGAGAATTACTGGAGTGGATAAAGTTATTTTTGGATACATGGGGATAATTATTTTATTCATATTTGAAAGTTGGAATAATAGGAAACACTTGGATGCTTAATTCAAAGCAATAAGACTAAAGAACATACAGTCAGTTATCTCCCGATAGCGCAACTATAGCACATGAGGGAAGCAGAAAATTTTAGCAAACAAGTGAGCTAAAGCTTTATAGCACAGGGATAGAACCAGTGGAAAATAATTGTAGTTGACTTTAGCAAACCAGTGAGCTAAATCCTCATAGCATACGGATAGCATCAGTTGAAAAATATTGTACCTTGGCCTATTAATACCTGAGCGTGGAGAGAGAAACATAAAAGGATTTCAAGACTAGGGCATTTCTCTCCATCACCCATCTGGCCAAGGCTTCCAATACACACTTAAGGTGAGTTTTATGATGATTCTACTTCTCAATCACTAGTTACAACAAGGTTGAGTGCATAGGGTTTCTTCATAATCTCAAGAACACCCCAAAAGTTGACATTGAAGATTTGGTCTACAAGACGTAATCTTCCACTCGCATACCTACATGCATGGATTCTTAGTGAATATATGATCAAAGAATAAGTATTATCACTTATGAGGTGGTGATTGGAAGTCATGAATACTTAAACTAGATTATTGGGTGTTGTAGAGATTTTGTAATGAGTTAATTAGTGAAATTTAGTGGATGTGAGTCCATTGGTTATTATAATGTTGCTAAAGGAGGAAATTAGTAGTCAGGGATGTTGTGTTACATCTTGTTGGTGGGAGGAAATGATTGGTGGGAGGAAATTAGTCGTGCACCACACTTATAAGCAAGAGGCTACAGGGAATTTAGGATTGTCAGTCTTTCTTCTTACTCTAGATCGTATGGTAGAGCTCACTTATAAGAATTCAAGTCCCGAACTTCTCTTAGAAGTAAGACGATACCCATATCCAGAAAGAAGGTTAGAAAGAGAGACTGTCGTGGAAAAGTTGAGTCAGAGGAATTGGATTTTTGTATGATGCCTACGATAAGTAAATATGAGGTCTTTAGCAGATCATGGGTATACTGAAAGGTGTAAGCTTACTGATAAGAAGCCTTATGGAAAGAATGCCTATCCATCTTTGTGGTGAAGGACAATGAGAGCTTATGAAGATAAGTCTAAGTTTCAGCAAGTAAAGGAGCAAGGTGAAAACGGGTACGAGGTACCCAGTTAATGAAGGTTAACAACGTTTATATTTTCGGCAGAGGAACATGAGATTTTTGAGTTATATTCAATAGTAACAAAGGTATATATAATTGGCGACATCCATTCTAGATATTCCCTATGGGGGTTAACAAAAGTAGTATAAGAAGATATGATGGATGAATTGATTGCGTCAGTTGACATTTACGAAGGATATTGAAAATGTGCTAATATATCTCATTATGAGACACCTAGATGGTGCACTCTAAAATAGTGCAGCCAGATATGAGTACTACAAAAGACATGCACTATAAGCCTTGAAGGGATAAATATTACCTTAGTGTGGCTCCCTTCCCTAGTATTGAGAGAACGTTAAGCAACTTGAAGAGCCACTAGATGGAGCAAAGGAAAGCTAAAAGCGAAAGAAAGTCGTATTGAAGTTTTCACAAGAAAGGGATTTCATGAATTTGAAAGAAAATTAAAATACCCACATAAGGTGAATCATATTGAGACACTTCGAAATATGATTATAAAAATCACTTCAAATGTTCCTCAATACAAAGTAAGCCCTAGCGGTAATGTATTACGTAAGAAGTTTTTAGTCTTCAAGTAAAATATTATAGATCAACATTGAGGCGAATCAACAATGGTCAGATACAAGTTATAAAGTACGACATGAGATTAGGCCATGATTCTTAAGACAAACGGTAATGAAATGGCTTTAAAGAACTGAGATTTATACCTAAAGGGTAACTGGGAACTTGGTAAGTATACCTCAGTAAAGGTAGATTGAAGCAAAAGTTATGGTATAGTATAACCCATGTAAATGCAGTAACGTCATGGGTAACCAGATCTATGAAATAAGATAAGGCCATATTCGCAAGTTTTACAAAGTATCGAGCAAAGGACTTCAGTATACCTATAGAGGCCCAGAGAGGTATCCTCTTAAGCCTTGTATATACAAAGTAAGGCCCAGAGATTGACTAAAAGATAAAAGGAAAAAGGAAAGATGAATTGCATAAGTGCACCTATAAATCCAGGGTCATGCAGGCTGCATGACAGGAGGTAATAGAAGTTGCAAGATTAGGAAGATTTCGACCACAGGTCATGATATGAGCAAAAAGACTAAAGGGGGGAATACCCTAGACTTTGGACTTATTCAAAGAACAACTGCCAAAATGCCAAGGAGAGTATTAATGTATTCATAGGAGCTATAAGTAATGAAAATAATATGAGAATCAGTCAACATTCGAGGACGGATGTTCCAAAGGGGGTAATGATGTTACGCCCCACAATATTACGTCCCGCAGTATTATATTACGACAATGTTATACTCTGCAGTAATATGTTATGATGGTGTTACCCTCTGCAGTAATATATTATGATGATGTTACGTCCCGCAGTATTAAGTTACGACAGTGTTTCAACCTGCAGTATTTTACGTTAAATTTGTCGTAAGGTAATTGACATCAGTCCAAGGAAAAGATTATTTGGGGATTATAAGGATTATTCTATTTCACAAGTGATTACTAAATTCGTGAAGGTGAAAGGAAGCAAGTCAAAGAAAATAAAATTTGTTGAAGTTTGGCGTATTGTGATAATACGGGGCGAACGTTAATACCCGATATTTATGGACTAATACCATACAAGGTACCATGTGACCATGTTAGTAAGGTGTATAAGGTATGTGAAATGTGAGTAATATTTAAGTAAGTGAAAATAATTCTCAATTTTGCGGGTAATTAATTAATTACTGGGACATTACCTAATTAATCCAAATATTTGGATAAGGACTTTACGTGGCAAATTTTTCCTTAAAGTAATTATGACTCATTTATATTAATATATGTGGCACACTCAAATAGACCTTGAAAAATGGATAAGTTTGTGACAATGTGTAAATTTTCAACTAACGTGAATTAAAAGTCTCCTTCAGCAAAGTTTTTCCTTTCCATTAACATACACGTTTTTCCTTTCCAAACCAGTATGAAAATTAAGAACTATTCTGCTCTTCGGCAACCAGCAAATTTCGTCCAAGTTCGCAAATGTGATTTCTTCAACCGGCAAAATTTCCTAGCACATTAGCGACACTAGAATTATTAGCACATTAGCAACGTAAGATTTTGCGATTCTAAGGGAGTACGGTGCAAATTCTTCTAGGAATATCATACAGATTTTTTCCTACTCCAGGTATATTAAGGCTATCCCTTACTTTCTTTTGGCATGGTCAAAATTATACTGAGAGAACGAGCAAATACACAGTTTCTATAAATTACTCTATTCATAGAAATAGTAGGGGTGTCTATATTCTTGATTCCCCATGAGAATTATTATTATTTTCTATTCATGGGTCTCAGAATAATACGCAGTTGGAAAAGTTTATCCGGAAGGAATATTGAGATTATTACGTACTTTTCGTGCATTTCACACATGTGCATTGACCCATGACCAGATGGCGTTATATACGCGTATATACGTGAATATATGTATATGGGATATGGGGAAAGGTTACGGCGTTATATACGTACCACCACCTGATCAGCTGGTATATGATGATGATTTTTCCCACAATGGCTGAAATATGATTCAAACGACGTTATATATGCGTATGTATGTATATTCAAACGGGGTTATATACGCGTATATATGTATGTATATATATGTATATGGGATATGGAAAATGTTATGGCGTTATATACGTACCACCACCTGATCAGCTGGTATACGATGATGATTTTGCCCACAGTGGCCGATATGAGATGATGGGATGCCCTCAGATGCTGATGATGATATGAAACATATACCTATGCACGACATGAGATTCATACGCATATGCATGATGCTAAAAGTGATTTATTATTTTCAGAGTTATCCAGACATACAGGTTGAGTCAATTATTCTATATCTCTTTCATGTCTCTTATGTATTTATTTTTGTGCCTTACATACTCGGTACATTATTCGTACTGACGTCTCTTTTGCATGGGGACGCTGTGTTTCATGCCCGCAGGTCCCGATAGACATGTCGAGAGCCCTTCTAGTAGGCTATCAGCTCAGCGGAAGATGTTGGTGCGCTCCATTTGCTTCTGATTCACTTCTTTGGTTAGTATGATTTAGACGGGTATTGTTTGGTATGGCGGGACTCTGTCCCGACCTTTATGAAATTTATGTACTCTTAGAGGCTTGTAGACATATGTCGTATACGTAAAAGATTGTACTGCCTTGTCGGCCTATGTTTTGAGTTTGTAAATGATTATGTTGGACTATTAGGCCTGTATGTCACATGTATATGATAATGTAATAAGAAAGATACGTTACGTTGGTAGTCAATGGGTCTCCGACTACCTTTTTCAGCATAGACACATGAAATACCGGGTGTACTAATGACATATCGGGTGGTAGCTGAAGCTTGTATGCCACCTGATCGATACTTTGAATGATTATGACGGCCCGACGTACCTCGGACTCAATTTCCCTTTCATTCTAAACCGCATAATACCCTTCGTGGGGGAAACCTTCAAGAATACCCAATCATTTTTTTTGAATTCCAAGTCTCTGCGATGAACATCCAAATAGGACTTCTGACGACTCTGAGAAGTTTTAAACCGCTCCTTTATGATCTTAACCTTCTCCATATCCTGATGCACAAGGTCTGGCCCTATGAATTCAGCTTCCCAATATCTAACCACCCAATCGGTGATCTACATCTCCTACCAAACAATGCCTCGAACAACGCCATCTGAATACTAGCATAGAAGCTGTTGTTATAAGAATAATATTTGAGCAGCAAATGATCATCCCAGCTACCCTTTAAGTCAAGAACACAAGCACGCAACATGCCCTCAAGTGTCTGAATAGTCCGCTCTGCTTGCCCTTCGGTCTGAGGATGGAAGTCTTTACTAAGATTCACCTGAGTACCCAAACCTTGCAGAAATTTCTTCCAAAATTAGCCATGAATTGTTCCCCTTTATCATAAATGATAGAAAACGGAGTGTCGTGCAACCTGACTATTTTCAGATATACAACTGAGCATATTGTTGCCCTATGTCGGTAGATTTAACCGGCAAGAAGTGTGTTGATTTCGTCAGTCGGTCCACGATCACCCAAATTGAGTCGAAATTGCGGAGTGCGCAGTAACCCTACTACAAAAACTATATTAATCATTTCCCACTTCCACGTTGGAATTTCTATATTCTGTATCAACCCACCGAGCCTCTAATGCTTGGTCTTCATTTGCTGACAGTTTGGACATTTTTCAACAAATTCTGCCACATTCCTCTTCATTTCATTCCATTAATGGACTTCCTTGAGATAATGATACATCTTTGTAGAGATCGGGTGCACGGAATACCTATAAGTGTGAGCTTCGATCATGATTCTTTCTCGGAGACCATCTACATTTGGAAGACGCTCGCGCCTTGGTACATTACTATACCATCATCCATTTCAAGAGAAAAAAGCCATAGTCATATGTTTTTGAATACATCCCTTCAATTGCACCACCAATGGATAGTTGTATTTCTTCTCTTTGACTTCCACAACAAGCAATGATTCAGCCCTATTTTGAACAATTACCCCTCCTTCACTAAAGTCCGCAAGACGAATTCCCAAACTACCAAACCAATTAACCTCCTTGGCCAACGACCTTTAATATTCCTCCAACTGAGCCAAAATACCCATAGTTTTCCGACTAAGATCATCTACCACAACATTGTCTTTTCCCGTGTGATATAGAATATCGATGTCGCAATATTTGAGTAACTCCAGCCATCTTCTTTGACTCAAATTAAATTCCTTCTGTTTCAAAATACATTGAAGGCTCTTATGGTCCGTGAATATATCCACAGGGACACCATATAATAATGCTGCAAAATTTTCAATGCAAATACCACCGCTGCAAGTTCTAAGTCTTGCGGCGCATAGTTCTTTTCATGATTGTTGACTTGCCTAGAGGAATTAACTATAACCTTACCATGTTGCAATATTAGTGGAAAATCTTTATCACTTTTTTCTTACATAAGACCTCATAGGAAGCGAGTTCTACAATAATTTCCCTGATATGGTTACAATCTTTTGTGATTACTTGAAACTTTCTCTTCCAATTTTTTCAACAAAAGACATTACTTGCATCAATATAAGGTAACATTATGCTAAGACCTTTCTTAGCCAACTTCTTCCCCTCTTATGTGCCTTATAGAATTTAAGAAACCACTTTACTTCCCTTGTGAACATTCTCACTATCCCTATTTATTCTTAAACACCTCTCAAAACACATATCAACAACCTTTATATATATACAATTCAGAAAGAGTCACTGGCCCGAACATGGCATTCTATGAAACTTGAGATCCATCTAAATTTGTTAACCGACTTTTGGTTTTTCTCTTAAGTATATGACTTAGTCCATCTGATTCCATCCTCGATGAGTAACTCGCCTTATTCCCAGTATTGTAGCTACCAATAGAGTTTCCTGGTATTGCGGCTTAAGAGCTACCATGTTAAACATGTTTAGGTCATAACAAGTGTTCATCCTCTATCAATTTGTTTCAAACCTTTTCCTTTTCCCTTTGGGTAGATTGTGTTGTCTTTTCATTTTCATCGCCCTTTGGCCTGGACAATATGCTGGTACCATCTTTTCTTTCTAATTGGAAAATTCATTCCCATTACATTTTTCTCATAGTGCATAGTTGATAGCCTTATTGTGCCACACACTTGTCTGCCTCCCATGAACTCGTATTATCATTGTGCCTGGTTTGTTGAGCTTATCATACCTCCACTTCACCGCCAATAGTCTCCCTTTATATTATAATATGTAGACGTGAACTCCCTATAGATGTTTTAGTTGATATGCTGTGTTACCCAAGTCGGTTGCATTACGGTTTGTCCTTTATACTAACTATTAACACTTGTGCTCATTCTGATACGAATTATTTTACGATAACCATGACCATCTCAATTTATAGATTTCCTTCCCATTACTTCTTGCATCATTCTTCCTATTTAATGAATAGCTAGACACTCTTATGTATGTTACGTAGTCTTTTCCCTTAGTTGGGAATTCATACTGCTCACCTCTTGACACTTGTTGGGATATCCGTGGGAAAGTGTGTTCATCCGCGTATCACTTAATACTTCCTTGTTTGTATGCTTCTTATGAGGCTGTCCATAAAGTTCAAATGTACTCTTGGGTTATCATAGCATCACATTTATTTCTCCCACTCGTCCCGCCTATCTTAATGTCTTGGAACTTTAGTGAATTCTCAAATCAATGATTAGCCCATTCGAAAAACTCACAACCTTTCACATTTGACATATAGTACTTCCTTGGGTTCCATTATCCCTGATCCTCTAACAAGTATAAAATCCCTTAAGAAAAGTTTAATTTTAGTTTTGAAGATCATTGACCGTGTCATTTAGATTTTCATGTATGAAGAATTTACCTTCATTAACCTTCCACCTTATTGGAGTACTAGTGGTCTATCATTAGCATATCCTTCAGGAGAATCACGTTACTCATTATCACTTTTCTAGACTATACATATTTTCAACAAAATATTCAAACATCATAGATACATGATATTACTCTTGTTTCATTGTATTTAAGTAGCCTCACTATGGCCCTTCCTCCCCCACTTGGGGTAAATGTCCCGGATTTCGACACAAGTCTTGAATTTAGCAACTTAAGGGGCTTATATCTCATGTCTCTAGCCCTCGTATATATGTTCTACTATTAAGGGATTTAAGTCGCCATGATTAATCCCATAAGTTCTATACTCTTATCCGGCCACACATGCTTGGATTCTAACTCCTAATGTCTTCCTTTAGGAGTGTAACACAACTTCGTACATTTCTGGATTTTTATAAAATTCATAGTACAAGGGTCGTCATTGTGGGTTCAATTGACTCTCATTTCATAACTTCTTGTCTCCTGTGAGATATTTACACTCTCATCATTAATATCCTGGTCGTGCCCTCCGTATACCACATGCTTATATAACAAATTTTCTTTTACACCTTAGGACATATACATTCTTCCCACACTACCCACATGCTTAAGCTTACGTCTGATTTGTAAAGTCAATGTCTCTTTGGAGATGGGTAATCACTTTTAACACTTTCCTCATATAAATTATGCGCGTGGTACTATGTACTTAACTTATATGTCCATACCGTTCGTTCAACATGATACATGTGCCATCACCTTAATATTCAGGCCTTTGCCCACTTGTCATGTCATATGAAAACATTAGTTGGAATGGACGAAAGAGTGTTTAAACTTACCTTGAAACTTAACGCACGAGTTAGAAGAAAATCTTATAATCAAGCATTATCGCACGATCTGGAGCGCTTTAGAAGGTTAACATTCCTAAATGTCCATGTAGCCTCCAACATATAGATGTGGTCGACAACACGCTGATAAGGACTCTACTAGCACGATTCCTAGACATCCTAGGACACTTTAAACCTTAGGCTCTGATACCAAGTTTGTCATGCCCAAACCTAAGTGAATGTGACCGACTCTCAACCGAGCGAACATGGTCGAGCAAGTCGGTTAGCCATTTTCTACCCAACTCACTTATCATCATGAAAAGGCTTATTTTCATTAATTAAACAGTAGACAGATCATGTATATATATACTTTTAGAGAAAACAACTTCATATAACTATTACATGGCTATTCAAACAAATGAGGGTACTTCTGCTTCATTTCATTCTCGGCTTCCCAAGTAGCTTCTTCAACTTGCTGGTTTCTCCATAATACTTTTACAAATGTAATTTCTTTGTTGCTCTACTTTCGGACCTGTCTATCAAGAATAGCAACTAGAATTTCTTCATATGACATTTATTTGTTAACCTCAATGGTCTGAACTGGCACGATGGCGGACGGGTCTCCAACTACCTTCTTAAACATGGACACATGAAATAGCGGGTGCACCAATGACATTTCAGTGGGCAGCTCAAGCTTGTACGCTACATGTCCTATCCTTTGAATGATTCTATATGGCCCGACATACCTTGGACTCAATTTCCCTTTCTTTCCAAACCGCATGACCCCCTTCATGGGAGATACCTTGAAGAATACCCAATCATCTTCTTTGAACTCCATGTCTTTGCGAGGAACGTCTGAATAGGACCTCTAACGACTCTGAGCAATTTTCAACCGCTCTTTTATGATTTTAACATTCTCCATAGCTAGATGCACGAGGTCTAGTCTTATTAGTTCAGCTTCTCCAACCTCGAACCATCCAATCGGCGACCTACATCTCCTACCATACAAGGCCTCAAACGTCGCCATCTGAATACTGGCATGGATACTGTTGTTTTAAGCAAATTCAATATACGGCAAGTGAAACAAGCCACTTACCTCGAACTAAGCTCAAATCAACCGATATAATGCTCTTTCCACGAGTATCCGACTCCGAATGCCCCAAATCTAGCTAAAACCAACTACATAACATAAACACAACTACAAGAAACTAACCTAGCGAACAAAATCAAAGTTAAAGCAAGAGATTGGAAAATCGCTCAAAAAGGCTCCCCGGCCCCACATTTTGGAATTGGATAAAAGTTACAAAATGTGAACACCCATTCACTCATGAGTTCATTCGTACAAATGTTATCCAAATCTGACGCCTAAATCCCGCTCAAAACTCAGAAATTCAGTTGGGGAATTTCTCCCCCATTTTCCCAACATCCTCACTCAAATTCCTTAATTATATGAAGAATACAACTATAGATTGATGAAATATAATAAAAATCGAGTTACGAATCGTTTCCCCTTTTCTGCCCAGCGATTTCACTTCTGCAACTCCATAACCACATATTTGGCCCCGCACCTGCGGAATTCCCACCGCAGGTGCGGATTATACATAAAACTCGATATCCGCTTCTCTGATCAAAATGTCGCACCTCCGTGTGCGCACGTGCTGACCTATGTCCGCTTCTGCGGTCCGGGACCGCTCCTACAATCCCTCACACGCATCGGTGGGCATCACAGATGCAGAACTCACCTTGCACCTGTTATCTCAGACCACTCCTTCCAAATTCGCTTATTTGCTTGATTATCCGCATATGCGGCCTTGCACCTGCGGTTCCCCAACCGCAGGTGCGAAAACACTAGAAATCAGCAAACATCAGATTTCTCTTAAGTTCCATTTTCATCTGTTAAGCACCCGACACTCAGCTGAGGCCCCTGGGACCTCAACCAAACATACCAACCAATCCAAAAAAACCATACGAACTTAGTATAGCCTTCAAACCATATCAAACAACATCCAAAACACAAATTACACATGGATATCACGCCAAATGAACTTTTAAAATTTTAAATTCTAGAAACGACGTCGAAACATATCAAATCTCATCAGATTGACCTCAACTTTTACACACAAGTCAAAAATGACACGACAAACCTGTTCCAACTTCCGGAAACCCAATCCGAATCCGATATTAAAATTTCCAATCCCGGCCGAAGTCGCCAAAATTCCAACTTTCACCAATTCAAGCCTAATTCTACTACGGACGTCCAAATCACATTACGGATACGCTCCTCAGTCCAAATTACCTAATGTATCTAAGTGAACCATCAGCATGCGGTCGACTTTTCCAACATAAGTTTCCAATTAAGAGACTAAGTGTCTCCATTTGCTCTGTAACCCAAAACGAACACTCCCAGCAAGACACAATAGCAGAAATAGGTACGGGGGAAGCAATTAATTGGGGATTGGGACTCTAACTATAAAAACTACATGTCGGGTCATTACATCCTCCCCCGCTTACAACAATCGTTCATCCTCGAACGAGTATAGAGACATATCTGAAGCTGTGAAAACATGAGGGTAACGTCTGCGCATATCCTTCTGAATCTCCCTAGTCACCTCCTCAACCGGTTGACCCCTCTACTGAATCTTTACTTTAAAGAAGCAATGTTCTTTGACCTTAGCTTTCTGACTTTCCTATCAAAAATAGCCATTGGCTCCTCAACATAAGATAGATCCTTGTCTAACTGGACTGAGTAAATCCAATACATGAGTCGGATCATCGTGATACTTATAGAGCATAGAAACATGAAATACCAGATGAACTTTTGCTAAATCACAGGCCTCCAATTACTTCGAAAGTACTTAAAAAAGAACTGGTTAAAGGTCGTACCGAACCAACGCGTAAGAGCCCAAGTCGTCAGCCACATTAAAGGTCGTACCGACCCAATGCGTAAGAGCCCAAGTCTCCAACAACATTAAAGGTCGTTCTGATCCTATGCGTAAGAGCCTAAGCGCCAGCCTAAAGAACCTTAGGGCCAATTTAAAAAACCTAAGGGTCGATGAGCTCGAGTCCAAACCTGACTCGAAGATTGAGCCCTAAACGGTTAACTAAAGCACCTAAGGGCCAAATGCGTAAGAGCCCATGGGCCAGCCTAAAAAGCCTCAGGGCTAACTTATAACCCAAAGGGTTTCATTTTGAAGCCCAATTCATCATGCTAATTATCGACAAGCATCAGAAATCAAAACAAAAAGAAAGACAGACACAAGCTAATCAGAAATACTAAAGAATCTTGTATATATATATAGAGGTGTTTACAAAGGAAATACTAAAGAATGTGTGTGTGTGTGTGTGTGTGTGTGTATTACAAATATAAATTTACAATACTCCTATAGGGGTGTTATACAAAGGACAAGAAAGGAAAACCTAGTCTGCTCTAAAGACCAGCTCCCTTGGCGGCCTTCAAATATCGGCATCGGCACCAGAAGAAAGGAAAAACATGGCGTCTATCTCATCCACCTTGGCCTGCTTTATCTCTTCCGAAGGATCAAAGCCCCTATCATTAATATCTTCGAGGGTCTCCCTCCGAGACCTGCCTCGGGCACACCCATTGCCTCTTCTCTCTTTGTCAAAGGCTCCCCTCAGCTCAGGCCGAGCATCAGCAACATCTTTTAAATAAACAGTCGCTTTCTTATCAGCCTTTGCTCGAACTTCTTTAGCTTCAGCCCGGGTGTCCATGACCTCGGCCTTCATCTTCAAAAGATCACTCTCGATCTTGGAAATCCTGCTCGTCTAAATCGAGCTACTTTCTTGAGCATTGCGAAGTTTTACTTTGAGGGAAGAAACCTTGGCCAAAGCATTCCTTTGGGCCGCAGCATGAACACCTATTCGTGTCTTCAACGCATTGCATTCGGAATTGACCTGTCTGACTTCGCCCCAAAGGCGTTCCAACGATTCTGTTTTTCCTTGAAAGGAAGCATGTTCGATATTACCTTCGTAGTCTCGACTTTGATGCATCTCCGATCGAAGATATATGAACTCTTTTGGTTTCCCATTGCAAAGAAGCCTGAGAGGTTTCTCCTTGCCCGAAGCTTCCTGAAACTTAGTCTCACAACGGAGCAGCTCGAACATAAGCTTGTCAAAGGCCTATGAAAAAAAATCTTTAGTTAAAAAGATGAAAATACATAGCTGAAAGGCCATCAAACTCAACCAAAAACTCACCACGGAGCTGCTGAGCCTCCTCAAAAGTTATGTGTGCATCTACTGGCCTGGTCCCATCGACCCAGTTAAACCACTCTTGATGGGGATATGATCGCTCGATATCTCACTTGATTTAGGCGGCCCGTGGCCCCCAGAGTCCCTCGAAGGTTTTGAGGGGGAATATAGATGGTGGTGAAAGACTCTTGCTCCTTCCCTCTGGTGGAACCTCTCCCTTGAGTCTAGAGGTCTCAAGACCAGCAGGATTGGAAACCTCGAGAGGGCCCCTGGTTCGAGCCGTAGATGAAGAACCATCCTCCGGAAGAGAGCTGATGTCCATAGAATAATCGACGTATATTAGTTCCTCTTCAGCGCTGGACCTTTTTCGCATATTATCCTCCCTCGGCTATGAAGCCGACGGTCGTTCCCCCTACTCGAAGGGGCACTATCTCACCTTGGAGAATCTACCAACGCCTGCCGCTATGGAGTTAATACACATAAAGAAAAGCATTCCTCGAAAGGCAATCGAATGGCACATACCGTGGTTCTTTGCTTCCCATCTACCATTCTACAGATCCTACCACTTGAGTTCATCATGGGACGAAGAAGCTTCCAGCCTCCGAGTCCAGTCCGCTAGATCGGGGATCTCTTTCGGCATCCACGGGACTGCTGGGGAAAAGAAAAAAAAACATCCTTATAAATTATTGAGAGCAAAGGGCACTAAGGTGAGACTTAGTACTTAAGTTTGAAGTTCCTTTTTTCGTGGAACGGCAAGAACTCTGCAGGAATGATGTTGATAGTCCTCACTCGGACAAAATAACTCATCCATCAACGGTTCCGGTTCTCATCATCACTGACAATAAAGGGCTTGGTGGATCAGCGTCGTAATGCAATCAGGGCTCCACATTGCAGAGGCCGATATAATCTGATAAGGTTGCTAAGGGTAAACTTGAGCTCGTCTTTTTCAGTAAAGTACCTTATCATCAACACTATCCGCCAGAAGGATAGATGAATTTGGTCCAGAGTAACTCGATACCTTTTGCATAATTCGAGCACAAGGCAGCCGAGGGGGCCCAATGTATTTGGGTATGTATACACGTTCAGGAATCCCTCTACGTAGGCCATAACATTCTCTTCTCGGGAAGGTATCTGCAGCATCACATTTTCTCCCCATCCACAATCTCTCCTCACGGCCTCGAGGTAATTATCCTTTATCGATCAAATAAACCTCGACACGTGCTCTCGATGGCCTGGAGCATCAAAGGGTTTCTCTAGTGTAATGTCTTTCTTCAAAGCAAAACAGCTCGAGGTTAACTCGCCATACACCGACGGTGTACCACCGGTCGTGAAAGAAGCATAGGTAAGGTTTCCCTCTTCTTGGTGAACGGATTTGGGCTCGACAGCCATAACTATTTGAACAAAGATAAAGAGGAAGAAAGCTAAAGCAGTTTCGCGAGCTGAGAAAAGGAAGATAACGTTAAAGAGAAAACTAGTTTTGCAAAGCTTCAAGACCTAAACTGAAGAAGAAGCGAGTGTCTATATAGAAAAAATGGCGACCCTTCATATACATTTAAGACCAATTAATTCTGAAAATTTTATTATAACTTTTAGGGAAGTGTACCGGCGTGGCCACCACTGTCATTTCACGGTCATGTCATATGAATGACACTGTCGTACAGCGTTCGAGGGATCAAAATCCCCATGTCGACCTAGACCCGAGAAGGTGTCCGACGTCGTGGGTGTCTATTACTACAAGTACGGGTTCCAAAGAGCTAAATTCAAAGCTTAAGGTCGACTTTTGCATAAGCATTACACGGAAAAGTTTGAAAGATATGAAAAGAAGAGATCTTTTTCATTTCAAAAAATATACTAACAAAGTTATTTTACAAAGCTCCCCCGAGGGTCCCATGTACAAAAAAAGGGAATAAGCGAACAGTAGATAAATCTACTCTTCGACTTCACTACTGCCTGAGTCGCTTCCAGAGCACTCATCCGAAGTAGTTGAAATTGCCGATTCTTCCTCCCGGGCCCTGTCTTCTTCGATCTCAGTAGAGAGATCAGCACCTTTAGCGCTCGCTTCCTCGAAGGCTTGTGATGTTTTAGACTTCAATACCACACAAGAAGATAGGTTACTTTGTGTGGTACCCAATTTTCAAGTGTTGTCTCTGTAGAAGAACCTGGTTCTTCTTGGTGTTCCAATACTGTTGAGGAATAATAAGAAGCAGTAAAGTAAAACCACAGAGATTTTTACGTGGAAAACACCTGGCTCAAAAGGTGAAAAAACTACGACCTACTCCTCAGTAGGATTTGCTCAACTCTTCACTAAAACTCTGAGCAAAATGTACTTACAAAATAAACTCTTTTGTAATCTTAGGATTAACTCTAATACCTTTAGTACTAATTAGCCCCTAGCTAATTTCTACACACCTCAAGTTAACTCTAACTTGAACAATACGTACCTATTACAATTACTTCTATTAAAGCTGAAAGATACAATATTAAAAACTCCTACTACAATCAACTAGACTTAATAATCAATCTGATGGAACTAGTTCTTCTAGTTGAACTGTATCCTTTTCATCTCACAATGATTCTGCTAGCAAAAATAACTCTGGAAATTTTGTTTTCAGACTTTGATTCACTTCAGCTTTGTGCGTGTTGAATTCCAGTTGAAATACATCAAGTATTTATAGAGTCAGTCGTTGAGCTTGTCTTCCAATTCTAGTTCAACTCTACCTGGGTTAACCAATTCGAACCAAACTCAACTTTCTTTCTTTTGATACTTTCCTTGCTGAATTCGACTTCAATTAATCAGACCAGTTTGCAACCTTTTCACATGAGGAGACGATCTCTTGGTTCATTGATATTTCATATTCAAAACATCTCCTAAGCATATACGGTTCATGTGCCAGCTAGTTAGTTCAAGTTGTGTGCTCTGATGGACCTGGTTCAACTTGTCAGCCTTTTGTCAATCATCAAAACTATGCAGTGACATGGGTCAACAAATTCCCCCTTTTTGATAATGACAAACTCTGTGTATTGTTTTAAGCATTAATCATAGAGAATCCATGTTCATTAGATTTTATTAATTATTACTCATGGCCATGGAGGCAACTGTAGGTGCAAAGCATGATTAATCAACATAAGAAACCAATAAATGTTAGCTAACTCAGAAATTGAGACAACTCAATAACTAAAAGCAAAATTGTTTGATATGTAACGATAATCAACCACCATACAGCAAAACAAAAACAAACCAACCATGAGCAAAAACAAAAAAAAGAGTAAAAAGAACTGAAACTAAGAACTGGTCTTAAGATGGGTTATCGAAGCTCTGAGAATCCTAAGGATGGGAAGGTGCAGTGGAGGTTGTGTTCTTGGATTGTAGGAGAGACAGCATCTGCTGAAGAACACCCTCATTCTTTTCTTTCTCCTTTGCTAATTCAGCTCTAAGAGCATCCCGCTTTTCTTAAACCTCAATCACACGAGACTTCAAACGAAGGATCTCTATATCCTTAATCTCGTTTTCTTGCACCAAAGTTCTAACTTTGCTGTTGACTGGTTTCTTCCTAGATGAACCAGGTTCATCCACAGGAACATTGACATTGTAGTCACATGTAAGCAAACTTTCCTTCCCAAAATAATCTTTGGTCGTAGCCATCTCATCCTTCCTTACTGGAACCCCAAAATGTGCAAGCACTGCTGTCAGAATGAAGCCATAAGGAATTGCGTGTGCTTTGGTTCCGTTCACCACTCTGTCAAAGAGTTGGATGATAAAAGATGGCCAATTAATTTGCTTTCCCCTGTACAAGTATTCTATCCAAGTAAGATCCATATAATTTGGCATGTGCCTTCTTTCTAGTATAGGCAGTAGGAACTTGATGACGAACTCAAAGAGTAGCTTGTGCTCGGGCTTCATCTCACTCTTGTAAACCGGCCTGGGTTGAATCTCTTTTTCACTATCACTAAGGAACCTGGTGATGTCGATTGCTGAGGCCATCCCCCCTAGACAAGGCCATCTCTGCCTTGTATAGTCCTTATAGCCCTCAACTGGTATGTTAAGAATAACACCCAGTTCTTTAACATCAAGGGAAACCTCAATTCCTTTGACCATACACGTCACCCTGCCTTCCTTGACACTGGCATTCCCCATAAACTCTACCAACTCAGCTTTTTCCAGCCTGCCTTTCATGCAAAGGACCAGGTCCTTCCAGCCTTGCACCTCCAGAGTTTCCATTACATATTGCATACCAGGCTCCTCTAAATCCTTCACCAGCTTACCCTTTAGTATTGTTCTTTTTCCAAACATGGTACCTCTGTCAGTCACCACTCCAATTTCCTTATCCTCCTCTCCACTCCAGTCTGCATCATCATGATAAACAACTTTCACGCTCTTTGGCTTGGCCCTGGTCTTCTTGACAGATCTTGTTGGTGCGAGAGACATCCGAGCCGACTTATTTGAAGAAGCCTTAGCCTTTGTGGGTTTTGGTATCTCAGCCACACCTGGAGCAGGTTGCTCTTTCTGTTGGACTAGGTCCAACACAGTCTCTTCAATCTCAATAGCCTCAACAGGCTCTCCAACTTTTTCTTTTTATAAGATATGGCCATTAATTTTACAACGGATAAAAATTTATTCAAGTGGAAGTCTAATAGTTGTAGGAGTGTCATTCATTTGACGATCGAGAGTTCCCTATTTCTAGGCTAATTGAGTGTTGATGTGACTCCTTGGAACGGATTTATTTATGGATTGGTACAAAACTTAGGAATGAACCAAATATAGATAGAATCCTGCTCATGTGTGACTATAGTTGAATTACTATATGGAGAAGAGTACATACCTTGTCAATCAGATGAATCATCATAGATGAACGAGGTCCATCCTGTTAGAAATCCTTAAATTGCCTCAATTTACAAAGATAGATAAACATTATTAGTATTCAAGGAATCATATTTATACATGGCACACGAGTATGGCAATAAAGAGATGATGCTGAGAAATTATTAATTTGATTAAGTACCTAACTAAAAGTTTCTAGCCAAAAAAATTTCATTTATAAGAATATATAATTTTTTTTTTAAAATCAAGTGATCTTAATCATCCCTAATTCCAGCCGGTTTCTCTCAAAATGCTCCCTACTAAGTGCTTTAGTGAATATATAAGCAATTTGATGATCAGTAGCACAAAATTCGATTGAAATCATTCCTTTTTCACAGTTATCCCTTAGGAAATAGTGTCTAACATCTATGTGCTTAGTCCTTTTGTGATGAACCAGGTTCTTCATCATACTAATAGCACTAGTGTTGTCACATAAAATAGGAATGCATCATATATTAATACCAAAGTCCATGAGTTGTTGTTTGATCCATAACAACTGGGCACAACATGAGGCTACAACCACATAATTAGCCTCAGCAGTAGACAAGGTTACTGAATTCTGTTTCTTGGTAGCCCAAGACACAAGGCATGAACCCAGAAAGTGACCCAAACCTGAAGTACTTTTCCTGTCAACCATGGATCCTGCATAATTAGCATCAGCATATCCTACAAGGTCAAAATTACTACCTTTAGGATACCAAAGGCATAAATTAGTGGTGCCTTTGAAGTATCTCAAAATTCTCTTTACTGCAGTGAGGTGGGACTCCTTTGGATTTGCCTGAAACCTAGCACACAATCCCACACTGAACACAATATCAGTGTGCTGGAAGTGAGATACAATAGAGACCCAATCATCCCTCTATATAGCTTCTGATCAACAGATGAACCAGGTTCATCCACATCCAATTTTGTAGATGTGGCTATGGGAGTGTCTATTTCTTTTGAGTCTTCCATTTTAAACTTCTTGAGCAATTCTTTCACATACTTTTGTTGGTGGATCATTGTTCCATTTGGGTTTTGCTTAATTTGCAAGCCTAAGAAAAAGTTTAGCTCACCCATCATACTCATCTAAAACTCCCTTCCCATTAGCATAGCAAATTCCTTGCTCAATTTTTCAGAAGTCACCCCAAATATGATATCATCCACATATATTTGCACAACCAGGAGATCCTTACCCTTTTCCCTTAAGAACAAGGTACTATCAATTTTGCCTCGTTTGTACCCATGTTCTAGCAGGAATTTTGATAATCGTTCGTACCAAGCTCTTGGTGCTTGTTTTAGACCATATAGAGCCTTGTCGAGTTTGTATACGTGATCAGGTGACTCCTTGCTTTCAAAACCTGGAGGCTGCTTGACAAATACATCTTCCTTCAGATAGCCATTGAGAAAGGCACTCTTAACATCCATCTGATGAAGAGTGAATTCCATGTGTGCAGCAAATGCTATAAGAAGTCTGATTGCCTCCAGTCTTGCCACAGGGGCAAAGGTCTCATCATAGTCAACCTTATTCTTGAATATAATCTTGAACAACTAATCTTGCCTTATTCCTTGTAACAGTTCCATCCTCATCGAGCTTGTTCCTGAAGACCCACTGGGTTCCAATTACTGATCTGTCTAGTGGCCTGGGTACCAAGTGCCATACTTGACTTCATTCAAACTGATTCAGCTCTTCTTGCATGGCATTTACCCCATCATCATCTTGTAGGGCTTCCCCAATGTTCTTTGGCTCGATCATGGATAAAAAGGCATCAAATGCACACGGTTTTTTCAAGGATGATCTTGTTTTGATTCCGGATGCCAAATCTGTTATGATGTTCTCAAGAGGGTGAGAACTCTGATATCTGTGTGGTTTAAGTACCAGTTGTTCATTCCTAGACGATTCCATGGTGTCTTGTTGCTGTGGAGCAGGATCAGGGCCAGGTTGCATATGTTGAATTCCCCCTGTCATGATGCTTGGGGTAGTTGAACCTGGTCCATCACCTGCTCCACCTTTCATGCTTTCTTTAGTGTGATAACTGCTTCTTACCAGTCCAAGCTCCTCATCTTCAGGTTCCTGTCTCTCAGCAAGAATGTTAGTTTCATCAAAGACAACATGTATACTTTCTTCTACACACATAGTTCTTTTATTATACACTTTATAAGCTTTGCTATGTGATGAATATCCCAAGAATACTCCCTCATCACTTCTGGGGTCAAATTTTCCTAGGGAATCTTTGCCATTATTATGTACAAAACACTTGCTTCCAAAAGCCCTAAAGTGGGATAAGTTGGGCTTTCTCCCTTTAAGTAATTCATAGGGAGTTTTCTCTACTAGAGGTCTGGTCATGCATCTATTGATTATGTAACAAGCAGTGTTTATTGCTTCAGCCCAGAAGCTGTGAGGTAGTTTGCTAGATAGAAGCATGGTTCTTGCCATGTCTTCAAGAGTTCTGTTTTTCCTTTCAACAACCCCATTTTGCTGTGGGGTTCTAGGAGCAGAAAAGTTATGATTAACACCATGTTCATCACAGAACTCAGCAAACTTAGCATTCTCAAATTCAGTACCATGGTCAGATCTTATTGATGCCAGTTGATGTCCTAATTGATTTTAAGTTTTCTTGACAAATGAGGTGAACATATCAAATGCTTCATCCTTAGATGCCAGGAATAAGGTCCAAGTGAACCTTGAAAAATCATCAACTACCACCATCTCATATCTCTTACCACCTCTACTCAAAGTTCTTATAGGACCACATAGATCCATATGAACCAGTTCCAATGTCCTTGTGGTACTGGCTATTTTCTTACTTTTGAAAGAGGACCTTACATGTATCCCCCTGGCACATGCCTCACAAACTTTGTCTTCCTTGAACACAATGTTAGGAAGTCCTACCACTAAGTCCTTAGAGACTAGTTTGTTAAGTTGAGTTAGACTTGCATGACCAAGTTGTTTGTGCCACAGGAGGGGATCACTGTCCAACATACTTAGACAACTGATTTCACTTTCAGTCAGTGTGGACAAGTCTATGACATAGATGTTATTCATTCTTTTTCCCAGCAAAACAATCTTGTCTGTAAGCAGGTTAATCAAAAAATATTTTGTGGAAGTAAAAGCAACCAGGTTACCTCTGTCACACAGTTGTGATATACTAATCAGGCTTTATTTCAAGCCATCTATTAGATACACATGTTCAATGGATCGTGTATCATCCTTACATGCCTTACCAACCCCAATGATTTCACCTTTCTTTCCGTTTCTAAAGGAGACATTTCCTCCTTTGAGACTTTCAAGTGAAAGGAATTGTTGCATGTGCCCAGTCATATGCTTTGAGCAGCCACTATCCAAATACCAAATCTAGATGCCTCCTCTCACTTGAACCTACAAAAAGAATCAAAGGTTAGTCTTAAGAACCCAAACTAGTTCGGGTTCTTTTCTATGAGAGAATGGATGAATCAAATTTTTCTTGGCCCAATTTGGTAGCCAGTTTTTCCCTTTTACAAACCTCTCATTTTTTCGACTGGCATGCTCTTTTGCAGTAAACTCATATTTGTAGTGCCTAGTCTTACCACAATAGGTGCAGATTTTATTCTCAGGAAGAATGAGATACTTGTTTTTGGATCCCACTTGGGCAATTGTCTTCCAAAGCCAGTCCCTCTCATATTGCTACTATGATTCTCTTGAAGCCATATCAGGGCGTCAAAGGATTTATTCCATTTACAGGTTCGATCTAATTCATGTTTGACTTTGCCAAGTTCTTCATTAAAAGTTCTTATTTGTTCGTCTTTGGAATACATCTTATCTTTTAATTTTTCCATGTTTCTTCTAACATGATATGAGAATGATCAACAACCTTTTTACTTGATCCTAGCTTTAGCTTTAAATTTTCAGATTTTAGTTCTAGAATCTCAGTTTCAAGTAGATGAACCTGGTTCAACAAGTCAGTGTTTTTCTTTTCAGATTCACTGACTCTGATTTCCAGGTTTATGAACTTTGCTTTTAGCATTGCACATTCTTTAGATAGCTGATCCTTCTCTTTGGTTGTTTCCTCAGAATCATATATGAAATCAAGTAGCAACTCAAAGAGTTTCCTTAGATATAACTTTACTTTGTTTTTAAGATGAGAGATACTTACCTCTAGTTCTTCATGTGATTCATTGTCAGATTCTCCAATTTCCATGAGCGCCTGATCTTCAGTCTCCCCATCTTCTGATTCTTCATTTGAACTTTCCCCCCAAACAGCAACCTTACCCTTTGTTGTGGTTGTCTTGGGTTGAACCTGTTCATTCCTCCTGTTCCTTCTCTCGTATCTTTCATTTTTCCACTCTACTTCCCACAGTGGACATTTTTTAATGAGATGGTTAGTCTTACCACATTTATAGCATCCCTCATTGGTTGGTCTTTCTAGAGCTTTTGCTTTGTTGTAGTTTCCTCCTCTAGAGATGCCTTTATTCCTCATGAGAAAGTTTCTGAATTCTTTGGTGATCATGGCCATCTCATCATCTTCCAGATCTGCTCCCTCAATGATTCTTAGGTCTAGACTCCTCTCCTTCTTTGGACCATCCATCTTCATTTTCTGCCTTCTCAGTTCATAGGCAGTGAGGTTTCTAATTAGCTGATTCATTCTGAGGGTTGCCATATTTTTGGATTCCTGGGTAGCAGTGATTTTACTTTCCCAGGAAATAGGAAAGACCCTTGTTAGGATCTTCTCAACCTTGTCCTCTTCACGAATGATTATTCCAAGAGACTTTAGTTCATTAGTCAAGGTTGTGAACCTTGTGTACATCTCTTGGATAGTCTCTCCTTCTTTCATTGTGAAGTTTTCATACTGAGAGTATAGTAGAGTACCTCTTGACCTTTTTACCTGAGGTGTTCCTTCATGGGCTACTTTCAAGGTGTCCCAAATCTCTTTGGCAGTGGTGCAGCTTTGGATTCTGCTGCAATCGTCTGCACCTAGTCCACATACTAGCCACTTTTTGGCCTTTGCATTCTTCTCCTATTTCTTTAGATCCTCAATAGTGCAATCAGCTCTTGTCTTTGGTATATCTATACCTTCAGCGGTCTTTATTATGGTGGCTAGAGGACCATCCGTGACTATGTCCTAGAGTTCATAGTCTTCTCCAATTAGGTGATCGTTCATCCTATTTTTCCACCATGAGTAGTACTGGTCATTGAAGAGTGGTGGCCTTGCAGTTGATTGACCTTCCCAATTTCCAGGTGGTGCACTCATCTTGATCTTCTCCAAGGTGTTAGCCTTTCAAGGATAACCCGCTCTGATACCAATTGATGTTTTAGACTTCAATACCACACAAGAAGATAGGTTACTTTGTGTGGTACCTAATTTTCGAGTGCTGTCTCAATAGAAGAACCTGGTTCTTCTTGTTGTTCCAACTACTACTATTGCGGAATAATAAGAAGTAGTAAAGTAAAAACACAGAGATTTTTACGTGGAAAACACCTAGCTCAAAAGGTGAAAAAACCACTACCTACTCCTCGGTAGGATTTGCTCAACTCTTCACTAAAAACTCTTAGCCAAACGGACTTACGAAATAAACTTTTTTGTAATCCTAGGACTAACTCTAATCCCTTTGTAGTAACTAGCCCCTCGCTAATTTCTACACACCTCAAGTTAACTCTAACTTGAACAATACGTACCTATTACAATTGCTTCTATGAAAGTTGAAAGATACAATATTAAAAACTCCTACTACAATAAAATAGACTCAATAATCAATCTGATGGAACTTGTTCTTCTAGTTGAACTGTAGCCTTTGCATCGCATAATGATTCTGCTAGCAAAAATAACTCTGTGAATTTTGCTTTCAGACTTTGATTCACTTAAGCTTTGTGCGTGTGGAATTCCAGCAGAAATACATCAAGTATTTATACCTTTCTGCGTTCCGAGACTAAATTTCCATCTGCATCCGCATATTGCATAAGGCTACTTTTCTGCCTTCCGAGACTAAGCACTGTCTCCCATTTACTTTTCAAAAGCAACCCCTGTCTCTATCACTTCCTTTCGGGCTAAGCTTTTCCCTTTTTAAATTCGCAAGACTAAGCTTTGTCTTTTTAGTATCATGCTATTGAATCTTCATGCGTTGAAATATCGGCAACCTATTCAAAGGCGTCATCGTTCGGAGGAACCATCTTCATAGCCCGAGAACACCATGTCATGTCCTAAGGATCTCTTTTATCATTTTGCATATCATTATTCAAAGGCGTATGGTTCGGAGGCACCATCCTCATGCCCCGAGAACATTATTTCATGGCCTGCGAATCCATCATCAAAGCAATTCATGGCCCAGGACATCATGGTCTAAAGACGTCATCCTTAACCGTCCAAAAAAAGCATTCATTGTCTAATGGGAATTTGCATCATGTTTAAATTATGCTCAATATACACTCGTATTGTCTATTTGCAGGTAATCCGGCAAGCAACATCCATCCAGGCGGAAGCGGTTCCGCTCCAGGTCTCCTAAATATCCCGTAAGCTGTTCTCTCAGCTAACCCAGTATTTGGCATCCGTTCTTGTAAAAACTTCATCGGTATACTTCACCGATGACCCCTGAACTACATACGTCCTGATTCTTGTAAGACCAGGGATATGTAGGTAGCTCAGGAACAAGGGTGCGACCTGAACCTTTCAAGCTATTTCCAATCGGTCAAAATTGACCATCATATCTTTACCCGACAACTCTTTCATCCTTCCTGGGTAAAGAGGGACTGCTGTTGATACCCAATTTTTTCCCAAAATAGTTTTAAAATGCATATCTTATTTCAAAATCATGCATTAGTTTCAATTGGTATTTTCCCATAATTTCTACATTTTCTAATTAATTTGCCTAGTATTTTATTTCTAATAAATAATTACGAAATAGCATCACAAATGATTTCAATCATCTCTTGATTTAATATTACCATTTATTAAGTCCAAATTTATTTCATAAATAGCCAATTCGCACCTTTTGGGTAAAATTACACTAATTTTGCAATTCTAGCCCATATGCATACATTTTTGCATCATTTCAATCAAAATTAGTCCATTGTTTTTTAGATACTAAATGATTATTTTTAAAACATTTCTATGCGTGAAAAATCATTTTTATAATTAGTAATTATTTTATAAATTATTTTTAATTAACTGTTTAGGGTATTTTAAAAACAGCCTTTTTAATTTCAATTTTTAGCCTAAATCTACCAGCCCATTACCCCCTTTTAAAACCAGCCCAATGAACCTAAGTCCAATACCTCACCTGACCGACCCAACCCTTTGGCTAATCTTGGCCATTGATTATTTTTTATCAACGGCCCAAATCCCACCTTCCATAATTAAACCTACACCTACCTCCCCCCCCCCCCCNTACTCTATCTCTCTATCTCTCTCTGATTCTCTCTAGTTCTCTCTAGAACCTTCCCTTGCCTCCCTTCTCCGATGGAGTTTGTTCGTCTTTCTAGACTAGTTCCCTAGCCGGAAACTGTGATCTCTCATTATCTCTTGGTTACTTCTCCACCCTACATCGGTCTAATGACACCCTAAGGCCCTCAGGCGAACATGGAGCGGTTCAGCTCCTACCCATGGTACCTCATTCTATCTTCCGGCCTCCTTCGGTTGTCTGAGTAAGGCCATGACTTTTCCGGCTAACGTTGGCGACATCTTTAAGATTTTTCTTGTTTTTCAACTCTCTGAAAGCCTAACTCCTGGTATTTTTATGATTTATTTTAGATCTGTCTCAGATCTATGTATATCATGAAGCTTTTTACATGTTTTTTTCGAAAACCATCATATTCTAAGTGATCCTTCATCTAAAAATTAGGGTTTCATAACCCCTCTTTCAAAAATGATTTTACTTTTATTTTAATAGCATTCGATGATTCTTTCAATGATTCAATAATTTACTCAAAGTTCTCTTTTCATTTTTTGACTTACAATGCTGAAAACCCTATGTTTTTCCCTAATTCAGAGTCTGTCTTTAACCGATATGTTTGTTTAAATGCATGAACTCTTATTTCTCACAAATGTTTAAGCTTTCTGTGATTTTACCCTGTTTTTGCTTATTAGGGTCCCTGACTATGTTCTATTTGCTTATATCATGTTTAATGTTACTGCGTTGTCACTAGGGTTTCAACTCTCTGATTCCCAATGTTCGTATAAATGTGTGCTAGCCTCGAATCTCTGATTCTATGTGATTCTTTACCTTGCTATACTTTTGTTTGCCTATTATTTGCCTAATTGATTTTGTTCCTGTCCAAATCCCTAACTCTCTGCAACGTTACCTTGTTTGTAGCCCTGATTTCTGGAGATTTGTAAAGCCCTATTTATTTCTTATAAGATGTACTTACTGACTTCCAACTTTGTTTTCTTACCTTGTTACATAATTGATTAACTGTTAATTGATTACTATTTCCTTAAGTGATATCTTCTGAACCTAGTCTCAATTGTATGCTTGAATTGGGGGTGAAATTGTTTCCTTATATGTTACAGGCATAGGAACTTTCCTTAATTTACCTAATAGCCGTTTGAGTTTAACCCCTTCAATTAAGAGATACCTAATTGCTTGTTATGCTTACACTTTTCTTATATTCCTATAAGTTATATATGATCCTTTATTTATTTAATACTCACCGTGTGAATAATTCCCTTGATTATAGGGATACTTGTACTAATTGGGTACTTATTGATATTCAGTCCCACAATAAATGGTTAATTCCGATTCTTTTCCTTATTTTTCATCAAGCTTTAAAACTATATACACACACTCTATTCATTCATCACAGACACGAACTAATATGTTCAAAAATTCTCTCTCACAATTTCAAAGACTCTCTGCTCTCTCTTCTGTGCTAACTACTACTATTCTAAGTTAGCCGACTGCAAGCCAAGGCTAACTATTGTGCATCTCCTACTTTCTTGTTTGTATTGCTGCTTTCTTCACTTCACTGGTATTTTCTAATTTTGATTTCAGTCCTCAAACCAACATATTTTCATTACTATTGTAATTCAACATTGTTCCAATTTGCTTACTTATTCTTCAGCATGTATGAACTCCCTTCTGCATGTTTAAATTAGGCTTTATTTGTTTATGAACAGCATGTTTATGTACACTTAGCACCTACTTCTTACATGCCTATGACTGGTACATTAGTTTGACCATGGCCTTAGGTGTTAATCTGATCTAGCACTGTACCCCCCTGATCCTCTAGACCTTTAGGAGTTCCTGATTTTATGTCTATGTGTGTATCTGCCTATTGTATGTCTGCCCTTACATGATTTGTATTTGTCCCCCAAATCCCATTACCCCTATTTGTGATTGTTGGACTATCCTTGGTCCTTTGTGTGATGTTTAGCTTCCATTCCTTCTTCAAAATTGTTTTCTCACTTACCCTTTGTCAAAATTGTTCATCACTTAAATCCTTTTAAATAAAATCACTCTCACATATACTCTTAGAAGTCTATGTTCATCCCCCTTCGTATGAGCACTGCTTTGGGGAACCTTTGAGTACCCTCTGAACTCTGACACACAAGGCTGGCACTTCCACACTACACATGTTTAACTCTTTGGCTATGTCTGGGTGTGAGCACTTCTCGGGAGCCCTTGAGGTCCTTAGGGAACTCTGACACACCCAGACTATGAAAGGCTATGCAACACCATAAGGCATTGAGGTTTGGAAGATCTAGGCCTAATTGAAGGATCCCTATAGAAGAAACTTCTTATCTTTCCTTTGGTGTGTAATTCATAATTCCTTGACCTGTAATAATTTGTAAACAACTCAGAGGATGGATAGTGAAAAGTCAGGGGTAACAACGCATGCGATAGCTATTAAAGGGAGAGAAACCCTTCTATTAGACTTTATTTCCTATTTGTGCAATAGAGTTCATGTTTAGGCCCATGTGTTCAAATTCATGCATCAGCATGTTCACTTTTACTTAGAAAAATCCTGCTAATAAATGGTATTCTCTACTGTCATGTTCCATACTACCGTGTACGCTTAGAAATCTCGTCCTAGGCTAAACAACATTAAAATAAATTATCACTCCAGCATCTTCTGAAACCATGATTAAAACTGTGACTACTGAGCATTTAGAAATCATGCTTAGGAATTCTACATATGCATCATTCTGCATCTCTACCTGTGCATTAGATATCATGTTATAGGGTCCTAGTCGCTTAACTACATTTACTCTAATTACTGATGTATAAAAAGGCATAACAACCTCACTCAGCTTTTTTTTCTAAAAAAACAACTGGTAATGCTTATGTATTTTGAACAACCTAGAATAGCATGTTTAGGTAACAATTTGCAACAGTTCCTCTAATAATTCTGTTAATATACACTGTCCCCCGCCTAGGCAAGCCTTAGGTGACTAAATTTCCAAAATTAGAAATCTGTCTCTCTTGTGTGCGCTGCTTAATACTAATATGTATTTTTAAATCAGTAGGCAAACTGATTAGAGCAGTTGCTTTTTTGAGTTATAAAACAAGTATGCATATCTGTTTATCCTCTGAATCCACCTAGATACCATGTCTTTTCTCTTATATGTGTTTGAGTCGTGCTAATTATATGCATTATCTGCGGAGGAAAATCTGAGCCTCCTATATGTTCCTATGTGTTTCCCACTGACTGCAGTCCTACATGGTCTTTTCTTGTCGCCTTAGAATTTTACCCCTTTAAACCTGAGGGTCTCCCTAGTACCTACCCTTTAGGATAGTAGTCCTAACCTCCTCCAGGACTGATACGATGAGGTGGGTAATAGCACGCAAATAGAACCTGTGACCAACACACTCTTTAATTACCTTCACGGGGTGGGAAGGGTAGAATGACTGGTACGCGGAGTGATTACCGGGTAATCCATTGATGTGATCCATATTATTATAAACCTAGTACACCTGAATATGCTAGTTCGTAATCATCCCTACTGTTTTCTAAACACCTGTATGCTTAAGACTTAAATCCCCTTTTATTTGAGCCTTTACTTGTTATTTGTTAGTTGTACAAATTCATGAAACCATTTCGCCGGGAACTACACTTGTGGATCCAAAGGGGTGCCTAACACCTTCCCCTTAGGATAATTTCAAGCCCTTACCCAAATCTCTTGTTAGCAACGTAGTTGTAATTGACCCCCCTTAGGTGCCCTAATGCATCGTTAAAATCTTTAGGTGGCGACTCTTCAAAATATGCAAACCCCTTTCTCAAAAGCAAAGAGTTGTCCCAACCAATGTCATAAACCCGATATTCCGCTAAGGAAGTGGAAAATAGGGTGCGTGACAAGCCTCCAACTAAATTGACTCCGATATAAGCTTCTCAAGCTCCTCTCCACGATGAGCCAACTCATCTTGCAACATAGAGAAGGCTTGGTCATACAGCTTCTTGACCTACAGCGCAAAGGAAGAAAGTTAGAAAAGCAAGAGTAGAAATTAGAAGCACAACATATTACATAAGAAGGTCACCTTCTTTTGAAGCCTCTCGACCTTCTCGAGAGCAATGGGGGCATTGATATCGGTCACCTCCTCAACACCTTCAATGTAATCTCCTAATGCATCTTCCTTCCCTGAGAAGTCCCCAAACTAGGGGCATTCCTATCATGGACGTCTCGTATATCCCTTGGAGAAAACGACGAGCTCGATTGATATCCACGTGCAACATCAGCCTCCATCGAGGCCTCCTCTCGCCTCCGAGAAATTTCATAAATGGTCCCCTAGAACTCACCGACGCGGAATGTGCCATGTCTAATGAGCGACTTGGGAACCGCACCTAAACCCTCCTCGGGGGTCTCCTAAGCACAAGGGGGGTCCGCATCAGCCGCCCCCGACTCAGCGGACGTCTGCCCAACAATTCTCGAAGCATCAACGCTTTGTTTTGCTCTTTGTACCAAAGGGAAGGTATCATCATCTTCTTCCTCGGCTCGAACGCTCTCGGTGGCCATCGAGGATAGAACCATAGCAACGGTCTTGGGCTTCCGAGACTTTGCCTTTTTGGATTTTGGAAACTCCGCTGGTGTCTCCTTCTTCTTTTTCTTGTCCTTAGCAATTTTCGAAGCCTTTTCCTCACCAGGAGGGGGCGGTCTCATCGACAGGACTTCCCCAAGTGTAAAGATCCGTAAAATTTCTATGTCAAAAATAATGCCCGGGTAGGTCCCGGTGCTGTTATAACTATAGAAATTCTTAAAAAGCTCCTATTTTTAGTAAAAAGTATCCCAGGACTTCAAAGATTAAATTTTCCAGAAATTGCGCCTTATGCGACGCACTAGTGGTCGCATACCTGGAGAGTTTGCTGTCCATTTTGAGGATAGCTATGAGGCCTAAAATGCGATCGCATTTCACGAATGCGGGCTGCATAGTTATCGCATTCTTGCCCCATGGTTTTTGCGAGGGATGTTATGCGACGCACTATGTGATCACATAACAGGTATGCGGACCGCATAGTGGTCGTATACTTGGCCAGTCCGGTCTCCTTTTGGCCCATTTTAAGGACCATTTATGCAACAGGAATGCGTACCGCATAGCAGGAATGCGATCGCATTCCTGACCGCATCACTTTGTCGGGGCTCCTTTTTTTCTAAATTTAAAACCCGAACCCCTGTTTTATAAAACACCTATTCCCTTCATTTTTAACAATCTTCTGACCAAAAATAGAGAGAGAAGAACATAGTTCTTGAGAGAGAAGGTTTCAACATCATCTAATTTGGTTTTCCAAAATCACTCAAGCTCGAAAATTATCAAGTTATTGTAATCTTCTTCACTCAAAGAGGTAAGTTTTTACCCTATTTCCCCAATTTCTCATATTCTGTGTAAGAATAAAACACACATAGGTTGGGTCTTGAAAATAAAAAGTGAAACCTTGCATGAATGTGAATAATCGTCTATAATCTAGCAAAAGGGAAGTAAGGTAGGGCATTCTTTCACTAAAAAGGGGTTAGTTAATCTAAAGGACCATATAGTAGTTGATTAAATGCCCAAATTAGTCCAAGGTTCTTAACTCTAAGTTTGGATGTGTCAAATTATAAATTAGATTGAAGGCGTTAGAAGGTCCAGTGATTTTTGATAGAAATTATAGAGAAATTCCAACTCAAGGTATGCATGGCTAACTCTAATCCTCATAGGATAAACCTATGGTGCTCACTTTTCGGGTATGATTCTGTTGTCGGATATCTATTGAATTTATGTGTTCTATGTGCCTAATTGAGGAATCTCTATTTCTATGTCATTTCATGCTAATACCATATCGTTGTGATACTTGAGTATATGAGTTGTGATCATTTTATTCCTTCTTCTACTATGTGTGTGATCCTTGCATATGATGGGTGTGGGTAACGAGACGGTAATGATGTGAAATACGAAACATGTGGATGAATTGTTGTGAAACATGAATTAATGGAAGGGATGGTTATCGAATGTGGATTAAAGGAAGAATTGTTGTGAAAGGTGAATCAAAGGATTCTAATGATATGAAAGACGAATCAAAGAACAATATGTGTTGGGGATCAAAAAGGTTAAAATTGATGTAAGTGATCTAAAACACCCATAATTGTACCAGGAGAATATCCTAGGGGTGAGAAGGCCTATCCGGTTTGGCTGGGATCGGACTCCATGCCATACACATAGATGAGTTGATATTGTGATATGATTGTGATTTCATGATGATTACTGTCCTCGCTGTTTACAGTTGAGATGGCCTAGCCGATCGGGCAGAGATCGGACTTTGTGTGCTTTGCACAAGCCACAGTGTTAGCCTAGCCGATTCGGGCAAAGATCGGACTCCGTGAGAATAAGACACGGTGGTTATATGTGATGTGATTGAAATTCGGACCTTACCTAGGATGGCTTAGCTGATCGGACAGAGATCAGACTTTGTGTGACAACGACACGGTGGATCAGTAATAATAATAACAAGATGAACTTAAAAAGTACATTAACTAAAAGATGGTAAAACGGGATGAGGGTGGTGGTAACTCTTGCTTGTGTTTTTCCTTACCTCGGTGTATCTGATGCCTCTATTTGTGTTGAATCTTGATGTTTATCCTATCTAGAGTAGGTTTGTTCATACATACTAGTGATATTCAGTGTTACTAATGTCCCTTTTGCTAGGGGCGCTACATCGTTTAAATGGATGTAGGTGGTTCTATAGCAGGTAGCGTCGATCGCCGATAGTGGTGCCTTTCCTTACATATCTAAATCAATCTTGGTGAGCCCCACTTCCTCTCGGGGCTGTGTGTAAAACATGTTGACCCATTTTGTTTTATGTCATTCCTTTTGAGGTATATCTGGGGCCTTGTTACCGGCAAGTCTATGTATTCTTCCCCGCACACTTAGAGGCTCGGTAGACACTATGTGGGTTGTAAACATATTTTGGTTAGTTGTTGTACTTACTCGTAACCGTGGTCCCGTATCAGGAATGTTGTACTTAGTATGTATGTTTTGTTAATATCTAATGTTGAAAATGTTAAAAGAAGAAAGGGATTTATGTGGTAACCGCATGCTTGATTCTATTTTGTTGTTTCACTTATAAAATGTACATTTTGAACACGCAGAAATGCGTCGGGTGAGAAAAGGAAAATTCAGGTTCGCTTGACCGGGTTCATCCGGTTGGGCGCCGGTCTCGTCCCTGGGTTTTGGGGCGTGACACCAAGGACTACACACGCATGATGTATCAAACACACCACCATATAAAATACTTACAAAGAATGAGGAAACAACAACAATGAAAGCATATTGTGGTTCTTAGCCTGCCACCGCGTTTTAGCCAAATCGCGCCAGACGCGTTTTTTGTATGGAAAAGCGGAGTCCAAAAGTTTGATCCATCTTGAAAGGTCATGGACCGCGCTGGGGAAACAAACGGTGGCTAAACAATCGGAAGAAAATCAATCAAAAGAGAAGGAAGTCAGACCGGAAGAAGAAAAGGAGGTGGTAAAACATACTCAATATGGGGATACTTACACTTCATATTCCATTCCTCCGGGAACGGGATTCTATCAGCAGGGATGATGTCCGAGGTTCTGACTCTAACAAAACGACTCATCCATCACCGGTATTTATCCTTGTTGATGCAGGCAAAGAACGCCCTGGCAGATCGATGGTGTTGTTTAATTAAACCCCCTTGGAAGAGACGAGGGATATACAATCTGATCATGTGATCGAGGGTTAAAGTCATCCCCTCGACCATGTTGGAAATTTATCGAATCATATATACAATCCTCTAGAAAGAAGGATAAATCTGACCGAGTTTCCCTCGGTATTGACGACAAAAATTGAGAATCACCGGGTTAATCCGTGGAGAAGAAGAATCTACGGGGCCTAAAGTTAAAGGGTTACACTGAGAAAGCCAGCCTTATTTGTGACTATGCTTTCTTCAGCTGTGAGGATTTCTACTTGGGCTGCCTCCCCCCAATGGTAGTCTAGTTTTACCCTCTCTGTATCGGTTACTACACTTATATAACGAGACATGGGCTGGCATCGGCCCGGCGTAGAAGGGGGTTTTTCACTGGTAAAATCGGAGATGGTGTTGAATGGACCAGGGATATATTGATGCTAGGAGGAATTTTTTATTTGCCCTTAGATGGGCATGATGAAGAAGCGACTGCTTCTTTTTGAGGTACTGTTTTGGAGGTTTTTGCCATAGTTATGACTGAGTTTTGAAGAAAGAAGATGAAGAAGCAAGCGCAAAAGAGGATGAAACTAAAAAGTAATTAGTAAAATTGTGAAGACTTGAAGATGTTGTAATATTGTGAAAGGCAAATGGTTGAAGTATTTATGGAAGCCCTTTGGGCAAGTTTGAAGCGAAAAGGTCTAACCAATAGCGGTTTTTGGGCTTCACGAGAATTGTGTTGACAACGACCTCTGTGCAACCTTTATGTCACGTCATTTAATGTTCTGGTGAGGGTTACATCATAATAGGGATATCGAAGAAGCAGGAATTCAAGACCGTTTCTTATCACTTAATTCTAAGAAACACGAGGACTATCTGTATACGGCTAAAGTTGGAGAGCCCAATTTTGTGATCATTATGGCACTCCATAGCCCGTCTCCGGAAGGCTCGAAGCAGTTCGAGTGTTGACATCGAGGAAGCATGTCGAGGATTCTCCACGCTCGACCTTGAGGAGGTGTAAATGGAAGACCATCATGGAGGTGTAAATGGAAGACCATCATGGAAAAGCGGGAAATTCCCAAAAGGCACGTGGTTAAAGTTGACCAACTCCACAAAAATAGTACAAGTTCGTACCATGACATTAAATTGATGTACCGGCCGTCTATCATTGTAATGATTACACATGTACTATATTGGGATTCTTCCTTTTATATAAAGGGGACCCTTTTCATTTTGTAACATATGTGATATTAAATAAAATAACAAAAACATTCTCTACAATTGTTCCCATTGATTTATTGATTTCCATTTATTGCATTCATTAATTGTTCTTGATTTATTATTCGTTATTGATAATGAAGAGGCCATATTTGAGGCCCTCAATACTGTTATACCTTCTTCGACCGCCCTTTGTCAAGCCCTCGACCTCGACCTCGAAGCCCTATTTCGACGAAGCTCGAGACCCCGTCTCTTAACTGCTCGGTTTCCAAAATTCCATTATCCTTTGCTCTTATCTCATTTTCTTAATTCACACTTAGCATCTACTGCCTAAACAACTAGTATTAAAATAGATCACATATTTTTTGAACCACAAAATTGTAATTACCATTTTCAAGGTAAACAAGGTTGTTCTTGTTGAAATTGGTTGAGGAAGAAGGAATTTCTTTTGTATAACCTTGTAGTCAATTTCACATGCTAGGTTGTTTACCTTGAAAATGGTAATTACAATTATATTTGAATTTGTGGTTCTAAAAATATGTAATCTATTTTAGTACCAATTGTTTAGGCAATAGATGCTAAGTGATAAGTAATAAAACGATATAAGGGCGAATGAAGATGAGACTGTTCAAACCAAGCAGCCGGGGAGTGGGGCCTCGATCTTGGTTGGAATGGGCCTAGAGGCCGAGATCGAGAGCTTGATAAGGGGAGGTCGAATATGATTCAGTATTGAAATCCTCGAAGATGGATTCTTTGTGATAAATAATGAGTAATAAACGAAGAACAATTAATGAACACAACAAATGAAAGACAATAAATCAATGAAACAATTATACAGAATGTTTGAGCTAGAGAGCAGAGAATGTTCTTATTCTTGTATACTAAGTATCATGTGTTTTAGAAAGTCACAAGGGTCCCCTTATATAGGAGGGGGAATCAACATAATACATGTGTAATTATTACAAAAGAGAGATGGCTCGTACAACCATTTAAGGCCACAGTACGGGCATGTACTATTTCGCTTACTTGGTCAACTTTAACCACGTGCCTTTTTGGGATTTGTCGCCTTTCCATGATGTCCTTTGATCTATACTGCTTCAGGGTCAAGGATGCTCGATGTTTCCCCTCGATGCCAAAGCTTGAACCCTCGAGCCTTCTGAGCGGCGTAATTATCATAAAAGCGGGTTCTGCGATTTTAGCCGTATACAGATAGTCCCCGCGTTTCTTAAAGCGAAGTGATAAAAAATTGTCTTGACTTCTTGCCTCTTCGATATCCCTATTATGAAGTCAATCTCCTCAGAGCATTAAATGATGCGACATAAAAAACTGCACAAAGGTCATTGTCAACACAATTCTCGAGAAGCCCACGAACCGTCATAGGTTCGACCCTTCCGCTTCAAGCATGCTCAAAGGACCTCTATAAATAGTTTAATCACCTTCCTCTTTAGAATTTTACATCTTCTTCAATCCTTCAAACTTTTATCAAGCGTTTTTCACTCTTTCCTTCTATATGCATTTGCTTTTTTATCTTCTCCCTTCAAAACTCAATTATAACCACGACAAAAACCTCCAAAATGGTACCACAAAAGGAGGGAGCTGCTTCTTCTTCACACCCGTCTTAACTTAAATAGGATAGGGCTAATTGTTAAATACCCGATTAAATAGATAAATAATTAATAAAAATAGCTAAAAATTACGTAAAATTAAATTAATACAAAATAGATTAAAGTAAGGTAATTAACTTGTGTTTAAAATATAAAATTACTAATTATTGAATTAAAATAGTATAAAACATATAACTAGGATATAATTGCAAATTTATTGTAAATATGGTCAAATAATGCCAAATTGGCTAGTTTGTGAAATAATTAAATACTAATAAGGTCAAAAAAATGATATATTGAGCTGGAAAATATTTTTAAATTATTTATAATACAATTTACGAATAATTATTTAAAATAAAAATACTGAATAAATTGGAAAAGAATTTAATAAAAATATGAAAAATTACGGAAAAATACCAGTTATTATAAAGAGTGATTTTGAAGGTATATATGCAAATTTTTTAAAATAGTTTGAGGAAAAATTAGGTATCAACAGCTGCCCCTCTTTACCAGGGAAGGATGAAAGAATTGTCGAGTAAAGACATGATGACCAATTTTGATCGAGCGAAGCGGTTTGAAGAGGTTTAGGCCGCACCCTAATTTTCTGAGTTGCCTACATATCCCTGGTTTTACAGAAATCAGGTCGTATGTAGTTCAGGAGTCATCGGCGAAGCATACCGATGGAGCTTTTTACAAGAACAGACGCAATATATAGGACTGACTGAATGAACGACTTATGGGGTAATTAGGAGAACTAGTGCGGGATCGCTCCTGCCGGGACAACTGTTGCTTGCCGGGTTACATGCAAATGAGTAATACAAGCATATCATGCGTAATTTAAACATGATGTAAATTCCCGTTGGACTATGAATGTTGTCTTTGGACGGTTAAGGATGACGTCTTTAGACCATGATGTCCTAGGCCATGAATTTCTTGATGCAGGATTCGCAGGCCATGAAATGATGTTCTCGGGCCATGAAAATGGTGCCTCCGAACCATGATGCCTTTGAATAATGATATGCAAACTGATAAAAGAGATCCTCAGGCCATGACAAGATGTTCTCAGGTCATGAAGATGGTGCCTCCGAACGATGACGCCTTTGGATAAGTTGGTGATATTTCAGCTCATAAAGATGAAATGGTATGATGTTGACAAGACAGAGCTTAGTCTTGCGAATTAAAGGGGTAGAGCTTAGCCCAAAAGGAATGCACAGTAGATTCTAGATGCATTTGTTTCTTTTGAGAAGTAAATATGTGAATGCAGATGGAGGTAGCGTTTAGCCTCGGAAGGCAGAAATGTAGCCTTAGGCAAGATGCGAATACAGATGGAGGTAGCGTTTAACCTCGGAAGGCAGAATATAGCCTTATGAAAGATGGGAATGCAGAGGGAGGTAGCATTAAACCTCGGAAGGCAGAAAGGTAGCCTTATGCAAGATGCGAATGCAGAGGGAGGTAGCGTTTTACCTTGGAAGGTAGAAAGGTAGCCTTATGCAAGATGTGAATGTTGATGGAGGTAGCGTTTAACCTCGGAAGGCAGAATGGTAGCATTATGCAATATGCGGATGCAGATGGAGGTAGCGTTTAACCTCGGAAGGCAGAATGGTAACCATATGCAAGATGCGAATGCGGATGAGGGTAGCATTTAACCTGGGAAGGCAGAATGGTAGCCTTATGCAATATGCGAATACAGATGGAGGTAGCGTTTAACCTCGGAAGGAAGAATGGTAGCCTTGTGCAATATTAAGGAAGGACAACAAAAATTCTTAGCTGTTGTTAAATTGTGGTAGAGCATTGTGATAATGAAGCATTGTTTGTGCTGATAATAACTGTTGCCATGTGCGACGAGTTTGAGGAACGATGTCTGTCCTTTAAGCGGATAAGATGTTTTGGGGTCTTTGCAATTTTTGTGCCTGCATCCAAAGAATGATCGTGAGTTTTGTAAGAGGGAAGGTTAGTTCGCATTCTCGCTGGCTCTGCTTGGCTCGTTTGCTTGATCATGATGATTCTGTCTGTATCATCGGGGTAGCCTTCGCTAAACAAGCTGCTTCAGAAAAAATAAATATGCATGATTTTGTAAAAGTATAATATATAATCTAAATTATTTATAGATGAACCGACGACATGACACGACTCGAGACATTGCAACCTCTCCTGCTGTGGAATTTTGAGGGTCCTCCTCAAAATTCTGCCCCAGTTTGCTGGGTGGACACCTCTGACTGCTGCTCGTGCGGCGATTGACTGAACTTGCTTCAGAATTTTGAGGGTCCTCCTAAAAATTCTGCCCCAATTGGATGGGAGAATGCTTGTGGATTGCTGCTCGCTTTAGTTTCAAAATTCTGCCCCAGTTTCAAAATTCTGACCGAACCCATAGGGTTGCATACATATCCCTTCTTAAACGGGAATCAGGTCAGGCGTAGTTCAATTTACATCACTGAGAAAGCAGAAAGATTACATATAGTAACGCTTGACTGCACCTGAATTGATCTGTTTTGGCCAAACTTCTCCGTCCATTTCTGCAAGTATGAGTGCTCCTCCTGTCAGCACTCTATGAACCATGTATGGACCTTGCCAGTTGGGAGAGAACTTCTCGTTGGCTTCATCTTGATGCGGAACGATTTTCTTTAACACCAGCTGCCCTGGTGTGAATCGTCTTGCCTTGACTTTCTTGTTGAAGGCCCTGGCCATTTTGTTCTGATATAGTTGACCATGACATACTTCATTCATTTTCTTCCCATCTATGAGGGCTAGTTGCTCATAACGGTATCTTACCCACTATGCATCGCTGAGCTCAGCTTCCTAAATAGTTCTTAGAGATGGAATCTCCACTTGTGCAGGAATAACATCCTATGTACCATAAATTATCATATAGGGAGTTTCCCCTGTTGATGTGCGGACAGTGGCGCGGTATCCCAATAAAGCGAATGATAACTTTTCATGCCGCTGCTTGTGCCTTTCTATCATCTTCCTTAGTATCTTCTTGACGTTTTCTGAATCTCCTAGGTTGATAACTTCGGTCTCGTCCAGGTTGGACTTAGGTCTGTTCTCAAAGTTCTCAACTTCTTTGACAATCTCGTCAGGTATGTCGTCTTCGTCTGAATCAATGCCCGTTAGCTGCGTTGTCTCATTGCATGTCACAGTCATCGGTTCATCAAGACAAGTAATAGTAATGTTGTATCAATAAAGTAATGAGAGAAAACAATAGCAATAAATATCGGATTCGTAAGAGAAATTTAGAAGATGCTTTGATGAATTGAATAAATGTTTTGAACATTGAAGATCTTATTGCATAAATTGAAAAATGCTGGAAGAGGAAAATCATTTAGTGAATAAAACAGTAAATAATGCTTGTTTTAGCCTTGCTACACCGAGGCTCGTCGGGGTTTGGTCGTCTTGATAGACCAGTTCTTGAGATATGTCCCCTTGCTTACAGTCTGTATGGAAGGGCCTTTGAATCTTATGCGGTAGGTTGATGATGCCAGAATGCGTGAACTAACCATTGGGGAGGGGAGTAAGAAAAAAGAAATAAAAAGAAAAGGTAACCAAGTTAGTGAGGATTATGAAAAAGAATATTGCGGTATTTAAACACATAACGCGGAAATGTAAAGAGCGTCCTAATTTGGGGACCTCTTTGTGCCCGAGGTAGTCCTACCGAAAAATTGACTTGGAGAACTTAAAATGCTAAATGCCTCATTTTATTGATAAGAAAAATAGACAAATCCCAAAACGATAGACGAAAAATAAAAGTCACTAATGGCCATTGGCCTTATTACATTGATATAGAAAAAATAAAGACACTCCTATCTACTTGGTCCCAGAAGGACCTTCCCTAGACTCGGCATTCTTGCTTTCCTTGTACAGTTTTCCCAGCTCGAGAAGTCCCAGCAACAGGTAGTGACGATAGCTTTGTCGCTAGAGTGCATATCCTCCCACCAACTCAACAGTCTTGGGTGGATATTGGAGACCATGCCGAATCTGGGGACTTGTGCCTCATTTTTCAGCAATTAGAAGGAAGCATTTAGTTCTCCAAAATAAATGCACAGAACGTGAGGGCGTCCGTTTGGGTTTAGGGAAACCCAGTGGACTTTTGGATAGGGTTATCTTAAAAGCTATCGTGCGGATGACACTTTAGATCGACTAGGTATGACCATGATGCATGCAACAATGCAATAGAGTAAGGTTTCTATGGGGTTTTAGACTAGTACCCTTGAGCGGACAACTCAAGGGGGGAATGCACGGAACCATCGACTGCACTGATGATCGACTAGTTTTACCGCAAATAAGCCTTTCTGAATTTAGTGGGTAATAATATAGGAAGAGCGCAACCACTCATCCAGCGTTGCTATAGTATTTTGTTTGGCACGAGTGGAGTATGAATCTTGAGCATGATTATGCAATAATAAGTATTAAAGCAAGTTTTCACGTATTTGCTCGTTAAAGAAAGCGGTAAAAACAACAGTAATGATTTAAAGCAGTTAAAAAAGAAAACAAAGAGACATGTCAGTTTCATCTTTGAGGAAAAATAAATACCTGAAGTAAACAATTAATTGCATATAAAGGGAAAAGGAAAAGGTGCAGCAGGTATTTAAACAAAAATAAAGGCACCAATTCACGAAATAATTTGAAATGGTAAAAGCCTGGATATCCCCAGTAGAGTCGCCATGTTGTTGCGGCCCCCCTTTTCCCCGAGCGCTCCTTTCGGGGCCCGGATGAAAGGGGTTTATGACATTGGTTGAGACAAATCGTTGCTTTTGGGAAAGGGGTTTGCATATTTTGAAGAGTCGTCACCTAACGATTTTAACGGTGCGTTACGACACCTAAGGGGTTCAATTACAACTACGTTACTAACCAGAGATTGGGTAAAGGGTTGAACTTATCATAAGGGAAAGGTGTTAGGAACCCCTCAGGATCCACAAGTGTGGTTCCCGGCCAAATGGTTTCTGTGAATTTGTACGGCTTAGCAAACAAAAAAATAAAGGCTCAAATAAGAGGGGATTTAGGTCTTAAGCATGCAGATGTTTGAAAATAGTAAAGAAGGTTAGCTTTTGAAAGGATTACAATCTAAGCATATAAAAGGGTATCCTAGGTTTATAAAAATATTGATCACATCGATGCAAAACCCGGTAATCAATCCTCTAAGAGGGGCTACACGTGGTATTAGCGCACCGGTCATCATATCCATATTCTACCCTTTCCCACCCCGTGAAAGCAACTAAATTGAGTGTTGGTCTCGACCTCTATTGCATGATGTTACCCGTCCCTTCCTATCACTCCCGGAGAAAATTAAGTCTCCTATCCTAAAGGAGGTGCTCGGCAGACCCTCAGGCTTTAAAGGTGAAAATGCTAATGCGACATTTAATGAACAAGTAGAACTGCAGATAAATGGGGTAGCACATAAACAAGAAAAGGGCTCAAAGACCTCCACAAACAGTGCACATAAACAGCATGTCTCATACACAATTAAGGTCCAGATTCAGATCCTACGCATGGTGTTTAATTAATAATAACAAATACATATTTATTGCATAACTCAGAGAGGATGTCTTAATCAGACTTGCCTACTAGTTTTAAGCATGCTGACAATTGAACACTAATCACAAAGGACATTTCTGGTTTTATTTTTTAAGTTGATTACCTAAGGCTTGCCTAGGTGTAGGATAACATGCAACAGTTATTCATATTTGTCTATTGCTAATAACATGCAATTCTAGGTGTTGAAGATGTGCAAGGACTAATTACCAGTTATTTAGAACAGGGTAGTGTTTTAGATATCTGTATTTAGACTAAGTGCAGTTAAATGAGTACAATCCTATAGCATGATGTGTAATGCAGCATGATGCATAATAACCTAAACAAGATTTATAAATGCACATAAAATTACAACATTATGCACCGTTTCAGGAATAGCAAGAGTACAGCTTGTTAATGTTATCCTAGGGACAGGATTTCTAAGTGCGTAGCAATATAAAACATGATTGCAGTTAATATTATTTATCATAGGACAGGACTTCTAATGAAGTTTCAGAATATGTCTACCTGGACAAAATCACGTAATAGCAGTTTATTTTATTGTTATTATTTATCCTATAGGCAGAATTTCTAAGCGTAGATGAAATATTGAATACACTACACATAAAATCCTAAGTAGCATGATATCTAATGAATGGACACATGAACCTACACAGGATCTCTATTGCACAGGTAGGGAATAAAAACCTAAGTATGGTTTTTACCCTTGTAATAGCTAGGCATGCATAGTCACCCTCCCGTTTCACTATCCAGCCCCCGTGAGTCGTTTACAGATTATTACAAGTCAGGAATTATGAATTGGCTCAAACAAAAGAAAAGACTCAGATGACGTTTAAACATGCTCAAAATCATAAAGTAATTGTTGAAAATCCAAAGAAATCATTTTGCAATTTTTTTTTTTAAAACCCTAGTATGAAAAATGAGGAAATTGTTCAAGAGATTGGAGATTCTTTAAAAACACATAGGAAAATCTCATAGTATGCATAGATCTATTACAGATCTAAAAGAATAAGAAGATTCATAATTTAGGGTTTAAAGGGTGAACCCAGAGATGAAGATACCGGCCTAGAAACCCATAGGTTTGGGCCAAAGATGGAAAGATCTTACTCATAATCGAGTCCTGGAGGCCTGAAGCAAGAAGGAACAGACCATAGGTGTGAGGAGACTGGTCCTCGTCCATTGAGGGCATTAGGGATAGCATTACCGGCGTGAAGGAACCATAAGAGGCAGGAGGATGATGAGGGCTTCGTGGTCTCCGGCAAAGAGATGGCCAGAGAAGACGAAGAGGTTTATCGGAGCCATAGGGACAAGAAGTTTCTAGAAGAGACTTAGAGAGATAGAGAGAGAGTAGTGAGAAAATGAGAAGTCGGTGGGGGTAGGTCTAGGTTTAATTAAGGAAGGTCGTTTTTGGGCCGTTGATCAAGTTTGATCAACGACCAGGATTTGTTTAAACGTTGGGTCGGTTAGATTTAGGTTTGGGCTTGGGTATTGGGTTGTGTAATTGGGCTGGTTTCAATTGGGTTGGGGTTAAATTAAATTAGGCTATAATTTGAATAGGAAAGGGCTAATTGTTAAATACCTCATTAAATAGATAAATAATTAATAAAAAATAGCTAATAATTACTTAAAATTAAATTAATGCTAAATAGATGAAATTAAGGTAATTAACTAGTGTTTAAAATATAAAATGACTAATTTTTGAATTAAAATAGTATAAAATATATAACTAGGCTATAATTACAAAAATTTGTAATTATGGTCAAATTATGTCAAATTGGCTAATTTGAAAAATAATTAAATACTAGTAAGATCAAAAAATGATATATTGAGCTGGGAAATATTTTGAAATTATATATAATACAATTTACGAATAATTATTCAATATAAAAATAGTGGATAAATTGGAAAAGAATTTAATAAAAATATAAAAATTACGGAAAAATACCAGTTATTATAAAGAGTGATTTTGAAGGTCTATAAGTAAATTTTAAAATAGTTTGAGGAAAAATTGGGTATCAACAACCCTGGCTCAGATTCATTCGTCGTTTTGGTGGATATTGCTAATGATGAGGTACTTTACCGAAAAGGCTGAGATCGAGTTTACCCTTAGCCACCTTATTGGATTATATCGGTCTCATTATTGGCGAGGCCTGATTTTTCTACAACGACGGTCCACCAGGTCTTTCATCCCTAGCGATGATGAGGACCGAAACGGAGGATGGATGAGTCGATTTGTCCAAGTGAGGACTGTCGATATCATTCCTGCGGAGTTCCTTCCTTGTCCCAAAAAATGGAACTTCAAACATAAGTACCATGTCGTGCCGTAGTATCCCTTACTCTTATCAATTTAAAAGAGTGTTTTTTTTCTCTTTCTCAGCGGTTCTGTGGATACCGGAGGAGGAGGTCCCCGATCTTGCGGACTAGACTCGGAGGCTGGCAGCTTCCTCAACATATGACGAAGGCAAGTGGCGAGATCTTTCGAAGGGTAGATGGGAAGCAAAGCAGCATGGTATGAGTTGTGTGATCGCCTTTTGAGTAGCGCTTTCTTTTATGTGTACTAACTCTGCCACCGCAGGTGATGCTGGATTCTCTGAGGTGAGACAGTGTCCCTTCAAGGAGAGGGAAGGCCCATTGGCTTCTGGACCAAGAGAAGATAATAAGCAAAAAAGATCCTTTACGGATGAGGGCATTCTCGATGAGGCGGGGCCTTCCCGGATATATAAAGGAGATGTCGTCGCTGAGGAGTACTTTATATACGTCGGTCATTATATGGACATCAACTCTCCTCGGGAGGATGATTCTTCGTCTACAGCTGGAGTCGGGGTCCTCCCGAAGTTGACGATTCTGTTAAGCATGAGACCTCTAATTTCGAGGGAGAGGTTCCTCGAGAGAGAAAGAGCAAGAGTCCTCCACTTATATTTGAATTTGTGGTTCTAACAATACATGACCTATTTTTGTACCAATTGTTTAGGAAATAGATGCTAAGTGAGAAGTAAAAAAATGAAATAAGGGCGAAGGAAGATGAGACTGTGCAAATCGAGCAGCTGGGGAGCGGGGCCTCGAGCTTGGTCGGAATGGGCCTGGAGGTCGAGCTCGAGAGCTTGATAAGGGGCGGTCGAATATGATTCAGTATCAAAATCCTCGAAGATGGCTTATTTGTGATCAATAATGAGTAATAAACGAAGAACAATTAATGAACACAACAAATGAAAGACAATAAATCAATGAAACAATTATAGAGAATGTTTGAGCTAGAGAGCAGAGAACATTCTTATTCTTGTATATTGAGTATCATGTGTTTTACAAAGTGACAAGGGTCCCCTTTACATATGAGGGGGAATCCCAACATAGTACATGTGTAATTATTACAAAAGAGAGATGGCTTGTACAACCATTTACGGCCACGGTACCGACATGTACTATTTTGCTTACTTGGTCAACATTAACCACGTGCCTTTTGGGGATTTCCCGCCTTTCCATGATGTCCTTCGATCTACACTGCTTCGGGGTCGAGGATCCTCGATGTGACCCCTCGATACCAAAACTTGAACCCTCGAGCGTTACGAGCACCGTGATGATCGTAAAATCGGTTCTCCGATTTTAGCCGTATACATAGGTGTTTGATGAAATTCCTAAGAGAGTTACACCATGAGGAATCTTTCTAATTATTAATCAATTTTCGCTACCTTCCTAAAGATTATGCTAGAGGTTTTGGTGCGTTGTAGTAACTCAAGGAAAGCTCTATTGAGGTATTTATGGCTAACTTTCTTCTTCTTAGAATCGAACCTCTGGTGTCCGAATAGTTGGTGCAAGTTCCTGACTTAATCATACTAGAATTGGTTGATTTAATGTGTTTTGTTGAAAAGATTTATGTTCTATAATTATTCAAAATGTTTACCATATCATTATGATATCGAAAATGAGTTTGAAGTGAGGAGTATGAGTTAAGAAAGGTTAATGATCTGTGTCAAGAGTCAAATAAAGCTTGCTAGCCTAATTATTATGAAATTCCTCCATGTGTTTATGATTCTTCCCAAGCTCCCTCCCTTTATGTGTGCAATGCCTTCTGTGATCGGACTTATTCACATGAATGATACTGTTATTTGAACGTATAAAAAGGGAAGGATTTGAATTGTAAAATGCGTCCAAGTGCTAAGAAAGACTTAATAAATGAGGCTGCTTGTGCCATGTAATAAAAGATAGTAAATAAATGTGAATTGAGTTGAACAATTGAAAGACGTTATGTCTCCAGTGAGATAGCTTAGCCAATCGGGTCGAGATCGGACACTATGTCGTACATATGGTGGTACTTATGCTGGATTTCTGATTATCATTGTGCTTTTGGATATGTCTCAATTGAGATGGCTTAGCCGGTCGGGCCGAGACCGGACACCGTGTAAAAATATGGTGGCATTGTGAGTTGTGGCACTTGGCACTAAGATTATCAACCTAAAAAGAAATAAAATTGAATCATAAACTATATGATCCTTACTTGGTGTTTCGTTTGTAATTTTGTGAAGTTCTTATTGATTATTATACTGCCGTATCTTTGTTCCACTGTTCATTTTATTAAGTTTAGTATTTAGCTCTTCATACTAGTAATATTCGACACTGCTAACGCCCCTTTTACCGGGGGCGCCACATATTTAAATGGATGTAGCTGGTTCCATAGCAGTCAGTGTTGGTCGTAGCTAGTGGCACATCCTGTTTTCTGCCGACTCGGTGAGCCCCACTTCATTTCGGGCTCTTGTTTTCCATGTACTTTGTATTTTAGGGTATCGCCGGAGCCTTGTTGCCGGTCGGTATTTCCACATTACTCTTCAACTGTATTTAGAGGCTCTGTAGACATATTGCGGGTGGTGTTTGATATTGGAAAGTAAATCAGAAATATCAGTATTTGGAAAATATATTTTTCATCATATCTATAATAATTGTAATATTTTGGATATTATGGTAGACACTGCTAATGAAACAAAATGGAAATTGTTAATGAAATATTTAAAAAGTATGATTAATGGAGTTCATCACCTCTTTATTCATGAATTAGTCTGGGTAGAATGAAACCTAACAGGCTTGCTCAGTCGGGTTTTACTCGTTTGAGCGCCGGTCGCGCTCCTCGCTTTTTGGGGAGTAACACACTTCCACTCTTGGATATCTAACCTCTGAAGCAAGCCACCCAGACTCTGATGCTCATACTTAACCTGCTGACAGTTGAGACACAGTGTTAGGACCCGAAAAATTTCACTAAGGAATTTAAGGTTTTGTGGTGCCTATGTAGGATCATTTGTTTGAAAATTATTGAAAACGAGCCACAGTGTGTAATTTTTGGGTTGTACAATGCATTGGAGAGTTGGAATTAAATTGTTTAAAAAAATGGCCTTTCTACGGTACAATTTTGTGATCGCAAAATAACTTCGCGAACCTCATATCCATCGCGGAGTGAAGCAGAGAATTGGCAATTTTAAAACAACATTCTGCGGCTGCAAAATGACTTTGATGTCGCAAAAGTGATTATGTTATCGCATAAATGTTGCAGAATGATTTTGCTATAGAAAAATGGTGGCTGGAAGATTTTGCTACCACATAATCAATTCTGTTGCCCACAAAACGATTCTGCTATAGCGGAATTGCACCACCTAATTGACTACGAGGGTCATGCTTTGGAAATTTTCCTATCTGATCCAATTTTGATATTGGCCTTGGGCGTTCATTTTAAAATGTTAAATGTTACTTTTTAGAGAGAGGTAAGAACATTTTGGAGAGAGAATGAAGAAATCTAACATTCTAATCTTGCACCAATCTTCAAAAATCAAGGAAGCTAATCACTAGATTATCATCTACCCAGTGAAGTCCTACTCATAAGCTTTCCAAGAAGTTATGAGTTTAAGTAAATTGTGGGGTTGGAAATAGGCCATGCATGTGACATTAGGTTGTAGTATGTGGGGTTACCGGACCATTTTGGTTAGTTTCTTCTTGAAATTTGTCGAGGGAGGAAGAGATTACCATTGTAGAGCCTTGTGGTCTATTTTGCATACTAGGCGTTTGACAAAATTCCTAAGAGATTTACACCATGGGAATCCTTCTAATTATTTACCGATTTTTGCTATTTTCCTATACATTGTTATTTCTAGAAGTTTTGGGCAATTTAGTAACTTAAGGAAAGCTCAAGCGAGGTATGTTGGCTAAACTACTCTCTTAGGATTGAATTCTATTATGTTCCCGTAAGTTTCAGGTATGGTTGGCTAAAGTTCCTTATTCCTATGTTCCTTGTTGTTCCCAATAAATTCGATTGTCCCAATTAAGCAAAGTGTCGGAAGTTATGTATTCAAAACGTGTTCCGAATACTCCTATCACATTTTGTTATCCTTCGGGAATGTGTTCAAGAATGATATGTCTATGAAAATGGGCTTTGAGTCGTGTTTCAAATGAAAGTTATGATGCCAATTTGTGTGAGAAAGACTTGATGTGCTTAAGACTCTTAATTGCTCATATGTGTACCTAAAGTCTTGAACTGAAATGCTCTAATTATTGATAAACTTTGATAAGGCTTGAAAGTAAGCGAGTATGCGGTATGATAAATATGGCCATCGTGCCTAGAGTGAGAATTGCAATTGTGGCCAATAGTGCCAGTGAAATGAATGAATTCTTCTGTGATGTTGTGGTGTGATTGAGGGCTATTCTGAGCTAAGTTGTGTTTACCTTGAAAATGGTTATTAAAATTATATTAGATTATGTGGTTCTAAAAATATGTTATCTATTCTAATACAGGTTGTTTAAGCAATATATGTAGAGTATGAAGGGAGAAAAATCAACTCAGTGCGAAATGAACTAAGTTAAGCAAAGCAGGCTCCAAAGAGGCCAGTCTCGAGGGTGGTCGGGCAGGCCTCGAGGTCGAGCTCGAGGAGCTTGGCTTAGGGTAGTCGATGATAGTATAACAATATTGACGGCCTTAAGGTTGGCCTATTTATGATCAATAATAAGCAATAAATGGAGAATAACTCAAGAACACAATAAATGAGAAGAAATAATTTAATGAGACAATTGAAGAGAATGTTCTTGTTAGAGAACAGAGGTTGTTCTTGTTTTTTTGTATATTGAATAACATATCTGACAATGTGAGAAAGGTCCTCTTTATATCTGAGAGGGAATTCCAACATGGTACATGTTTAATTAATGCAAGGAGATAGATTGGTACAACCATATGATGCCACGCTACGGGCCCGTACTATTTTGTGTACTTTGTCAGCTTTAACCACGCACTTTCAGGGACTTCCCGCTTTCCGATAACGTTCTTCGATGCTTGCCCTGCCCCGAGATCTATTGACTCCTCAGAATACTTCCTCGAGGGGTGCGTCTCGAGGTTAAAATTTGTACTGTGTGCCGACATAAAGTGCTAAAAAAGCCTAAAAACCGGCCTTGCCCGTCATTTGAAGCCAACCTTTCAACGCGTTTTTTGCTCCGTTAAACATTCCACATTGGAGGCTGCTGCGATAGGAGGAAATGCTTTACATTCACACAATTTTTTGAAATAGATTAGAATTTATTGTAGCGGTTGGCTGCTCTTTGGCATTTGCCAACGTGCGTGGTTGGGCCTTATAAATACTCCTTCTCTTATCTCTCACTCTTTATTACTTCTTTTATCATTACAAAGAGAGCCCTCGTTGCTTATTTTCTGCATCCCCTTTCTAATAAATCATTCATAGTTTCCTTTGAAATCTTTTACCAAAAATGGTGGAGGCCTCCACAGTTATTCCACGAAAGGATAAAGCTTCTTCATCCTTACGTTCTTCTAAGGGTAAGGTAATGGTACCCGCCAAATCTTGAGGAATGCATCCCTGATTCATGCAAGACGTCTACTGATTTCAAGGTCGACAAACCTTCATCAAAGCCAGGGCGAGGTGAGCCCATAACTCGGTATGTTAGCCAGATAACAAACGCCGAGGAGGTAAAAACCGACTGTCGCTGAGGAGATGCGGTTCAAGTGGAGATTCCTTCTCGAGAGGAAAAAATAATCCTTCAAAAAGCCGGTTTCCTCAATGTATATACTTATTCGTTAACCCTAGGCCCGGTAGGGCCATCCTTCACATCTGATCAACCTTGTGGTTCTCGATTTCTGTGAGTGATATCAAGTGACGCTCGACCAGATTGGCCCATCATTTTGGCGTATTTTTTACATGATCAGGCATTTGCCTATATGGTCGAGAAGATGGCTTTCACCCTCGAGTTTTTGATTAGATTGTAAAATCCATGTTTCTACCGGGGCGGTATGATAAAAATTCATCGTCGGGCCTCGAAGGCTTTCTTTCCTGTATCAAAGACGGCACGGATAGAGGGTGGGCGAGCTTCTTTGTTCGGGTTAGGACTTCAGATTTGATCTCATCTGAAAGGATGCCTTTCCCTAAGGAATGGAGCATGAATCGTAAGTTAATACTTTTTTCCTTCTTTCGTGCCAACTTTCCCTTGAACTAACTCCCTTCGATGATGCAGCTATTGCATGGTATCCTGACGCGGTTAAGGATCTCCTGGGCTGGGTTCACCGACTTGATTCGTCATGCGCGTATGCTAAGCGCATTATGTGCAATTAGGCCAAGGGCCGATGGGAAGCTAGAGACCATCGTGAGGCTTATTCTCTCAACCTGAGTTCCTTTTTAAAGGAGGATGTCTTCTGATTATACTCTGACATGCTTTGTTTTGTGTTTATGCAAGCCTAGGAGAGGCCTCTTTGATGACGGAAGCATCGCCCGAGGGAGAAGATACCCAAGAGCCGAATGAGGATAGAAAGAGGAAAATGGAGTCGTCGACAGAACCTCCGGGGCCATCGAAGGCTTAAGTGCAGAAGATAAAACCTAATTCTACGGCTTCAAACAAAAAAGATAATTCCCCGACGTTAAATGGCCACGAGCTGATTTCTACCCAAGATGCTTCTCAAACTGAGGGACGTTTGGCGGATGAGCTGCCGGTGCTCGACTACAAGTTGAAGGCCCCCATTGATATGTCAGAGCACCCGAAAAACTAGTCCTAACAACATAACAATAACACAACGATGTAACACAACTTGAAAACAACATCGACCATCACATCATAAATCTTATATTATCAAAAGGAACATCCTTAACATAAACTGTACACAGAAACATAATTCATGGAAAGGAATTTCAAAGAAACAATTACATAGTTATTCAAACAGATGAGGGTACTTCTTCTTCGTCTATTCCTCGGCCTCCCAGGTGGCCTCTTCAACCTGTTGGTTTCTCCATAGCTCTTTCATAGAGGAAATCTCTTTATTTTTCATCTTTCAGACTTGCCTATCAAGAATGGAAACTGGAAGATCTTCATAAGTCGAGTCTCCACTATCCTCAATAGTCTTAACCGGAACAATGAGTGTCAGGTCTCCAACTACTTTCTTCAACATAGACACCTAAAACATCGGATGCACCAACGACATCTCTAGTGGTAACTCAAGCCTATAAGTCTGAATGATTCTATACTTTCCGATATACCTCGGACTCGATTTCCCTTTCTTACCAAAACGCATTATACGCTCATGGGGGAAACCTTCAAGAACACCCAAACATCCTCTTTGAACTCCATTTCCCTATGACGTACATCTGAATAATACTTCTGACAACTCTGGGTAGTTTTCAACCATTCCTTAATGATCATAACCTTATCCATAGCCAGATGCACAAGGTCTGGATCTATCAACTCTGCTTCCCTAATCTCAAACAACCCAATGGGAGATCTACAACTCCTACCATGTAGAAACTTGAACAGTGCCATCTGAATTCCAGCATGATAATTGTTGTTGTAGAAAAATTCTATGAGTGGAAAATGATCATCTCAACTACCCTTGAAGTCAAGAACATAAGCACGCAACATATCCTCAAGCATTAAAATAGTCCGCTCTGCCTGCCCATCAGTCTGTAGATTGAACGTTGTACTAAGATTCACTCGAGTACCCAAATTTTGCAAAAATTTCTTACAAAACCTAGCTGTGAACTATGCCCCCCAATCAAAGATGATGGAAACTTGAGTTCCATGCAACCTGACTATTTTATTCCTTGATATACAACTGAGCATATTGTTCTGTTGTGTCGGTAGCCTTAACAGGTAAGAAGTGTGTTGATTTCATGAGTCTATCCACAATCACATGATCCAGTCAATCTTGTGAGGAGTGCAACATAGTGCTACCACAAAGTCCATATTAATAATCTCCTAATTCAACATTGGACTTTCTATGTTATGTGCCAGCCCACATGATCTTTGGTGTTCGGCCTGCACTTGCTGACAATTTGGACATCTTTCCACAAAGTCCGCTACATTTCTCTTCATATCATTCAACCAGTAGATCTTCTTAAGATCATGGTACATCTATTTAGAGCCTAGGTGCACAGAATACCTTGAATTGTGAGCCTCCGTCATGATTTTTTCCTGGAGACCATCTACATTTGGAACACATAATCACCCTTGGTACCTTAGTGTACCATCATCTGTTCCAAGAGAAAAACCCCTGGTCTTATGTTTATGAATCCCCTCCTTCAAGCGTACCAACAACAGATCATCGTACTGATTCTCCTTGACTTCCACAACAACCGATGATTTAGCCAAATCCTTGCACAATCACCCCTCCTTTACTAGAGTCTGCAAGATGAATTCCTAGACTAGCCAATAGATGAACTTCCTTGGCCGACGACCTTTGATATTCTCTAAGTGAGCTAAACTACCCATGTATTTTCAGCTAAGAGCATCTGCCACAACGTTACCCTTCCCTAGATGATATAAAATGCCGATGTCGTTTTCCTTGAGTAGTTCAAGCCACCTTCTATGCCTTAGATTCAATTCGTTCAATTTCAAAATATATTGAAGACTCTTATGGTCTGTAAATATATCCACGTGGTCCCCTTAAAAATAATGACGTCCAATCTTCAATTCAAATACCACCGTTGAAGGCTCTAAATCATGTGTTGGAAAGTTCTTCTAATTATTTTTTAGTTGCCTTGAAGCATAAGTGATCACCTTTCCATGTTGCATCAATACACATCCAAGTCTGATCCTTGAAGCATCACAATATACCACGAACCCATATGTACTCTCTGGTAAGGTCAACACCGATGCCGTAGTCAATCTTGATTCAACTATTGAAAGCTCTTTTAACAAGCATCTGACCATTAGAACTTAACTTCCTTCTGCTTCAATTTAGTCAATGGACATGAAAGAGTAGAAAACCCCTCCACAAACTTCCTGTAATACCCAACTAAACCCAAGAAACTGCGAATCTCCTTTGGAATCGTGAGTCTAGGCCAATTCTTCACAACAACAATATTTTGAGAATCAAGCTTAATTCCTTCCCTGGAGACAACGTGACACGATAATGTGATAGATTTAAGAAAAAATTCACACGTCAAAATCTCTGCATACAACTTGTGTTGATGAAGAGTCCCGAGAACTGCCCTAAGATGAATGGCATGGTCCTCTCGACTTCATTATTATTCAAAATAAATCGTCAATGAATACTAGCACAAAAGAGTCAACAAAAGGCTCGGAGAGTCAATTCATAAGATCCATGAAAGCTGTCGGGGCATTCGTTAGCCTAAAAGACATCACAAATAATTCAAAGTGCCCATATCGGGTCGTGAAAGCTGTTTTCGAAATATCTTGCTCCCCTGCTCCCTGATTTTTAGTTGGTGATAGATAGATCTTAAGTCAATCTTGGAGAAATACTTAGCGCCCTGTAATTGATCAAACAAGTCATATATCCTTGGTAGTGGGTACTTATTCTTGATTGTGACCTTGTTGAGCTGTTGATAGTCAATACATATCATCAACGACCCATCTTTATTCCTTATAAAGAGAATCGGTGCACCCCAAGGGGACACACTCGACCAGATAAAACCCTTCTCTAACTATTCCTTCAGTTGTTCCTTTAGTTCTTTCAATTAATCTGGTGCCATTTTGTAGGGTGGAATAGACATAAGTTGCGTGCCTAGCATGACATCAATGCCAAAGTCGATCTCCCTGTCTAGTGGAATCCCAAGGAACTCATCAGGAAAGACCTCCAGAAATTCATTCAACACTAGCACAAATTCCAGTGTAGATGCTTCAACATCAGTGCCTGTAACCGAACCAAATGAAAAATACACCCCTTGTTGCTCATCTTCGTGGCCTCAAAGTAAGAAATAAACCTACCCATCGGCACTACGTTATCCCCCTTCCACTCAATCACTAGCTCATTTGGAAATTCAAGCGTAACAGTTCTAGTTCAGCAATCAAACTTGGTGAAAGATGAATAAAGATCATCCTTATTATTACATCAAAATCAACCATTACCAATTAGATGAGATTGGCCATGGTATCTCGGCCATGCATTGTGACAACACAATCCCTATAAACTCGTGCGGCCTCAATAGACTCACCCACTGGAGTAGATATAGAGAATGACTCATGGATTTGTTCTGGTTCTATCCCGACTTCCATAGCAACATAAGGAGTGACATACAACAAAGTTGAATCTATATCAATAAGAGCATATACAACGTGATATTGGACAGTCATTACAGCTATGACGAAATCTGGAGAAGCCTCATAGCTCTGGCGCCCGCTCATAGCATAGAACCGGCTAGGTCCTCCTGAACTCTCTACACCAGCCCTAACTACACAACTCCTTGCGTCTACTGGAGGAGGTGTTGTGGATGTAGTAGCTACAAAACTGGCTTGTTGTGTCATACCCATGCCCACACTTTTACGGGACAAATGGCAATTCCTCTGAATGTGACCCCTGATACTGCACCCGTAGCATATGGGTAGGTCCGCATAGTAGACCACTATGTGCATCTTCCATCACATAGGGCATGGGGCCCTCCACTACAGCTGGAATCTCCCACAAGGCCGACCATGCTGGTAGGATCCCTTGTTGCCCTGACTGGGCTTCAAATGAATCCACTGCTGCTGACCGAGCCCTAAAGGTTGTGCACTGACCAAAGACTAAGGAAAGGATTGGGATGGAGCTGATGACCCTCCCATGAATGCTGACCTACCACGAACATCGAAAGAACCACCAAAGTTGCCCGCTGACCGGGTCTTATTGCTACCCTCTTGATCCATTATATTTTTCAATTTGCGGGTCTCTACGGCTTGAGAAAATGACACCATCTTCCAATAGTTCATATCGTAATTCAAGGAAGTTGTAGCGCCCTTATTCATGACCAAGGGGATGGGGCCCTACATAAACCGGCACACTCTAGAATCTATAGTGGGCAACATATAAATGGCATACTTGGACAGGTTCATGTATCTCTTATGGTACTCCAACACACTGATGGTACCTTGTTTTAGGCTCTCAAGCTCAGTGGCACGGGCAGTTTTTGTCTCCGAAGGAAGGAACTGAAGAAGAAAGGCGTCGACTAACTCACTCCAGCTTGTCGCAGGGCTCCCCCTGTCACGACCCAGACCGAAAGGTATATGGGACTCGGTATCTTACTCAGCCGAGTACCAACATAACATATCTTTCTTATCGTACTATCATGGGTAAATGGGACAAAATGGCCGTCATGAGATAACCAAAATAAAAGATAAGTGCATACTAGACATAGGATGACCCAACATTATATAGAAACTTATACATGTGACATACGAGCCTATAAGGCCGATATGATCATTTGTACACCCAAAATGTAGGTAGACAAGGCCGTACAAGTATCCATACACATGACATTGGTCTACAAGCATCTAAGAGTACATACACGTCATATAGGTCGGGACAGGGCCCTGCCATACCAATCAATACATGTCCCAATCATACTGACCAAATATGCAAGTTCGGAGAAAGTGGAGTGCAACAACACCTTCCGCTGAGATGATATCCTACTAGGAGGACTGTCAACCTGTCTATCGGGACCTACAGGTGTGAAACTCAACGTCCCCAAGCAAAAGGGATGTCAGTACAAATAAAGTACAAAGTATGTAAGGTAGGAAAGCATAAATGAGAACAATAATGTAAAGTGAGATAGATGAGATACAACTTGTAGCATCAGAGCGCCTCTGAGGGATACTGACATGAAATGCATGATACATATATATACATAAATCTTTAAAAACATATGCCTATGTGGGTAACATCATCATCATATCGTACCTGACCTCGAAGAGGACTCGATCAAAATGTACTCGGCCATCATAAGGCTCGGTAGAATCCTACCCGACCATGTGGATCTCGATAAACCCAATTGATCAGTGGTTGCACAATAGGTGTCATACCTGTCTGACTATAACGCGACCCGGTAGAGTAATATATATATAATGTATGCTTGACTCATGGAATCACATTCTATACCGTTCAGAGTGACTTAAGGTCGTTCACCTTCGATTAACATTATGGACATCCGTACCCTCCATTCTAGGATCATACATACTTTCTTAGAATAACTTTATAAGGAAAGAATAATGAGGAAAACCTTAGTTTCTAGGAGTAGATCCGTTATGAATTAGGGCATCATTTACGTTCATTTCACTTTAGATCATGCCAAAAGAAAGAAGTAAATGCCTTGACATACCTTAACCAAGTTGAGTCATTAATACCTTCCAAGAAACTCTTCAAACAAGCCAACTCAATCTATCATAGCATAAGGAGATTAAAAATCAGTGTTGAGTAAAGACTAAAGACGCAACTTAAACTAGTAGCTGGTTTACGAAATTTAGGCACCATCTCACTTGTAACAAGGCCCTCCTCCAATATCATATATCAACAAGACCAAGAACAAAATAATAAAAAAATATATGCATCAAATTTACAACTTTATCTCCATCACAATATACCAGAAAATAGCCCACACACCCTAATCACATCATACATAAAATGACAACAAAAGTAGCGTCAAACAACCTAAAAATATAATGACTAACAACCAGAAACCCATTCTATTATTATGTGGTGTTTATCCACACCTTTTATACTCCAAAAATCCATAAAATATCAGAAAAATGGACAGCCCAAAAGCAACACGAAACAACCCACAAACCAGTCCTCTACAAGTCGAATACCTCGAACACACGGCTTCCGAGCACCGTCCCGTGAGTCCTAACTGTTAGGAAATAAATTTATAAACCTTCATTGATATTTAAAGCTTAATACAGAAATTAGACGTTTTCATAACTATGAAGTACCTTCCAAAACTCAAACTACAAAGAAAAAGAGAGGCGATATAGCGATACTTACGTCGTAGGGATTGTTCTAGTGTTATCGCTTCTTGATTTTCTACTCGGGATGTTAATATTCTTGGAAAACCTTGTGGAGAGATTGAGGATAATTTTAGGGGTCTTATTCTGGTCGTTCTATGTGGAAAGGTGAATAAAGAGACGACATAAGGCCTATATATATCCATTTTTGAAAAGTCAAAGACGTGCTAGCTTGACACCTTATTATTTGCTCTTCTTCAAACGCGTATATCCTTTTATCTGGTGTTGTATAAATGAACGGTTAAGAGAATTAGAAACTAAGTTCATAGACCTTAAATTTGGTATATAATATATCCCAGAAAGACCTCATATAACACACGAAATGTATTGGTCAAGAAGATTTAGTGACAAACCTACTTGTCATTTATGCAGTTTGCGCAGTCTTGCGAAACTCCAAATATCTCTTTACTCCTATGTTATATCGATGAGAGGTTTAATGCGTTTGAAAATAGACTCGTAGATCTTAAATTTGGTAGGTATAGCATCCCCTAATCCCAAGTGTATTGGGAGATAAGCTCAGCTACATGTGACCTAAATTTCAGCATCATTACGAATGTAACTTGTGATGATCTTAAATATTTGTAACCTCCAAGATAACATGATTAACTTACTTTATGTACTTTCAAACACGATCTCATTTCTACGATTAAATCAATGGACTTACGACATACTCTCACGTACCAAAATATGTGGTGTAACTCCCCCCCCCCCCCCCCCCCCCCCCCCCCCCCCCCCCCCCCCCCCCCCCCCCCCCCCCCCCCCCCCCCCCCCCNGTATGAATACAAATCCACTACTTTCGTATCAATAGAACGCACCACTTAGAGAGTCTTGTGCATTTCATAAAAAATTCCTGCGAGTCCTCTTCGGTGTTAGTACCCGTGAACATATGTTGATCAACCTGAAGAAACATGTTCACTCTAGAACTAGCAAAATCCCTTGCTCGGTGGAAGAAGTAGGTGCAACATTCAATCACTGGGCCTGGGAAACCAGTATTTTAGCCAACATCTTAACGGCTCCCCTAAGGCCTCAATCAGAAACACTAGGACCATATACTGAGGCTGGAGGTAGAACTGGAAAATCAGTTGGAGGAATCATTGCACCCTCCATAGGTGTAGTAATTGGTGCAGGCTGAGCAGGAGTAGCAGAATCATGCGGTGTATTAGTTGGTGGAATAACCTCACCCCTCGGGTTCTCACCCGAATCATCAGGTATATAATCAACTGCCACACATGGGGTGACATTGTCTCTTTGGCCAAATTTATCTAATGTATTGAAAATTAGAGCAATGCACGAGTTAAGGGAGCAACAATCTTACAATCAATTGTATCGTATGATCTATAACATCAAAGAAGGGTGACACTCCTAAAGACATGGCTTCCAGACTTCCTAGGACACTTTAAAACACTACTCAATGATACAGAGTTTGGCACGTCCCGACCTTGGGGAGCGCGACCGGCGCTCAAGAGAGATGCCCTGGTCGAGCAAGCCTACAAGATGCTTCATTCCCGACCTTACCCTTGAATAAAGTGAATATGTATTCCATTAATTAAACAATGGGAAGATTCACTGAACAACACTAATTTAGTTGCCATTAGAACTTCATTCAAGATTCCCCAAAATATTAGATTAAACAATCATATTTTAGAAGTGGAGACATGTGATACAAATACCACATTTTTAGATTGACTTTCCCAAAAATAACATACAACCCACCCTATGTATACGGAGCCTCCAAGGCACGACAATACCTCAAAACACTATACATAAGGAACAAAAGATACAAGACCGTGAAATAAAGTGGGGCTCACCAAGTCAGCTGAGAAGAGGGTGTACCGATATCATTGATCGATGTCGCGTGTTGTGGAACCACCTGCATCCATTAAAGTTGCAGCGTCCCTGGAAAAAGCGACATTAGTACATATGGAATAGTACTAGTATGTAAGACTAAACACCTTCTCAATATAACCAGTAACAATACAATAAGAAAGAACATGGAATCAATGAGAGCCCCAAACAATATAACAATATCAGGTTAAGAGAAAGATAAATTTCAAGTAAATAATAATTTTTTAGTCTGGGAGATATTTAATACCAATATACCACAATATTTTGATAAGGAAGTCCGATCATGACCCGATCGGTTAAGCCATATCACCCAAAGACATCCAATCACAACACCACCATGTGTGCGACACGGCGTCCAATCTCAACCCGATCGGCTAAGCCATCTCACCACAATATCGTGTGGGGCCACATCACATTCTGCTAGCAATATTCTCATCCCAATTAAGGGAAATAGTCTCAACACATCATTCTTGTCCCATTTAAGGGGAATAATATTATCACATCAATACAGGGATTTTTCACCCTTCAATAACTCCTACACATGCACGTGTAGTTTTGGGGTTAGGTGATTTCAACCTATCCCTCCTCACTGCCTAAACGATACTCCTAAAACATTTAATATACAAATAATTTGCAGCTCATTTCATAATCTTTCACATGTCTTTCGATTTCATTAGCACTAGTGACCAGAAAGGTAATTTCGTTCTTGGCACGTCGGTCGTATCTCATATTTTGTACTCACTCCTTTAACTTTCAAGCATCAACATGGATTATCAACTACAAGGCATTTCTAATCAATATTTTAAATATACATAGGAGAAAATAAGAGTTTTAAGCACATTTAGTGTTCTTCCACAATTTGGCATAATAACTTGCAATTGTAACGTGATTGAAATCATGATATTTCAACACGTTGGTCATGTTTGAATACAATCCCGAAGGAAAAGATAATATTATAGGAGCATTTGGAACATATTTTTAGTACATAACTTTCTACACAAGCTTGTTCGGAATAGTCAAATTTATAAGGAATGACCCGGAACATGAGGAATAAAAGCATAGCCCATCATACTTGAAACTTACGAAAACATCATGGGATTCAATTCTAAGAGAGAACTTTAGGAATATCTTTTAGAGAGATGACAATATCGAACCATAATTAGGAAGAGGTTCATCGGTTCAGCCCGTTTAGGCATTTCATCAAACACTATGTATGCAAATATAACTACAAAATTCTTCTATAAGATTTTCTTCACCCCACAACAAATTCAACACCAAGAGTTACCCACATTAGTTCAACAACCTCACATACTACCCCTATTGTCACGTGCATGGCCTATCTTTAGCTCTACAACTTAATTTAACTCCTAACAATTGCATGAATGTTTTAGAACAAGGTCTTACCCGAATAGTTGATGGCCTAGTGATTCATTCCCTTGAATATTCAAGATTAGGGAAAAAATTGATGAGTTAACAGGTTGGGGATTCCTTCTCTCTCTCTATCTCTCACTCTCTCTTTCTCTTTAAGATACTCCCCTCTCTCTAAAATAGTCGTTGAAACCAGCCCAAATGACCCCAAAGTCGGTTTATAAAAATGGGACTGGGTGAAAATTTCCCAAACATAAGCCTATGAAACTGGGTATGCGGTCCCATACTTGACTGCAAAACACTTATATGGTCCGCAAAGGGGACCGCAAAAATGATTCCAAAATTGGGCACTCCTGGACAGGTCTGCGGCCGTTATACACCCCCAAATTGGTTATGCGGTCGCACACTGCGCTGCAAAATCTACCTCAAGAAATCATCATGTTGAATCTGCAAGAATTGTGCGGCGTGCGAAATGATTATGCGATTGCGTAATGGACCGCATAATGACGTCAAAAATTGGCTCAGGGTCTATTGCATTCTGCGGCGGATCTGCAGTCCGCGAAGATGTTCTGCGAATGCATAGTGGTCCGCCGAGATGGAATGTTCGGAAAAAGTTTTCTTTCATTTCCTCAACTTACTACATAACCCAAAAAGTCCGTACCTCGGCGCCACGAAACCCCGGGTTCTAGGTTAAATTTTATGAGGAAAGCTCGCCACAAATAATTTCTACAATCCTCAAACACATTGGTCTACCTCGGCACCACGAAACCTTGGCTTCTAGGTGAAATTCTACGGGGCACTGCATAAACAATTAAGAATAACCACACAAAAACATTTAGCAGTGTACAAGAGTCCATATATATAATATTGTGCCAGCACCCACTGCTGGTATGTAAGCCTTCAGAGGAGCGTATCCTGCCCAAGCCCTAATCATAAGCACATAACACAAATAATGGGCCTAGTGCATGTAACACTTAGCTCAGTATGAGTCTGTCTTACACGTCATCTCCAAATCAATACACAAGCAGCTCTATGGTCAAAGCTCGGTCATTAACGACTATAGTCTCTAATAATCACCATCTCACAATACTCAGCTCAACAGAGTATCACATATGAGGCATCAACAATATGTGAGGAATCATATAGGAAATTGTCAAGGTAGAGATACCATACACGGATATAGCATCACGACTTAGAGTATGTCTGCAATTAAGGCAAATAGCTCAAAAAACAAGCATAACCCTATCATGTCTCATACAAGTAACACATAGCCTGGACATGGTTTCTAACATGTATCACATCTCAAATAATTATACAAGTAGAAACAATATGGATATAATGAGACACGATAGCAAAACAAATCTCATTATAGTCAAAAAGCCACCTCTAATCATGAACACGTTGGATATAATACACACACACCCGTTGTTGATGACAAATTTTGGCCCTCATTTTTAAAATTAAATTATTGATGCTTATTATTGGCATTAAATGTGCTAAAATATTTTTAAATCAATAATACTTGCTTTTGTGAAATATAATAGGTAACAATAGTTAATAATGTACATATAGTAGAAATTTGATATTAAATATTTATAAATTATATTATTGTTACTATTTTGGACTACTAAAATAACCTTAATGTTTTAATAAACAAATTTTACAATAAATTAAACGAGTTAGTCTTTAATTTACAATTATATTGCACAAAAATCCTCGAGCTCGACTGGCCCCGCCATAAGCTTCCCAAGCTCCTCTCCACGATGAGAGAACTCATCTTGCAACTTGGAGAAGGACTGGTCATATAGCTTCTTGACCTGCAATATGGAGAAGGGAATAAGAAAACGAGAATAGAAGATCAAAAAAATAGGTATATTCTTCTCAAATGTCACCTTCTTTTGGAGCCTCTCGGCTTCCTCGAGAGCAACTGGGGAATCCACATGGGTCTTTTCATCTACCTCCTCGAAGTAGTCTCTGAATGAGTCCTCCTCCCCACGAGAGGTCTTGGACCAGGGACACCCCTAATTTGAACATCCCGTATCTCCCCTAGAGAGAATAACGGGCCCAAATGAAGTCCACCAGCGATGTCGGCCTCCATCGAAGTTTCTTCCCTATCTCGGAAAGCTGCAGTAGAGAGCCCGCCGAACTCCTCAACACGGGTTGTGCCATGTCTGATGAGCATATCGGGGATTGAGCCCAAACCCTCCTCGAGGGTCTCCTCTACAAATGGCGGGTCCGCATCAGCCCTCAATCTCAGCAGGCGACCGCTCAATAGCCCTCGAAGCATCAACGCTCCGCTTTGCCCTTTCTACAAAACGGCAAGCATCGTCACTCTCGTCCTCGGTTTGTAGGCTCTCAGCGGTCGTCGAAGACAAGACCGTGGCATAGGTCTTAGGCCTCCGAGTCTTTGACCTTTTTTTATTTTGGGGATCCCACCGGAGCCTTTTTCTTCCTTTTCCTATCTTTTGTGGCCTTCGGGGCCTCTTCCTCACCAGTTGGGGGTAGCCTCATCCACGCGCCTTCACCAAGGCCTACACAAGTATATCATGTCAAAAAGCATCTTCTGCAAAAATTCTCATAAAGAACGTAAAAGCAGTAGCAACAAGAATGTACCATGGTTCTTGGCCTGCTATTATGTTTTGGCCAGCTCACGCCATATGCGTTTGTTGTATGGGAAAGTATAGTCTAAATGTTTGGTCCACCCAGAAGGTCCTGAACCGCACCGGGAAACCAAACATTGGCTGCACAATTAAATGAAAAGCAGTTGAAAGAGAAAGCGAAAGCATGCTCGATTCAAAGGTACTTACGCTTCACGTTCCACTCCTCCGAGAATGGCATTCTGTCAGCAGGGATGATGTCGGAGGTTCTGATTCTAATGAATCGGCTCATCCATCCATGATCTCTATCCTCGTCGATGTAGGCGAGGAACGCCTTGGTGGATTGACAGTGTAATTAAGGGTTGGCTAAAATTTAAATAAAAATTGGGCTAAACGTTAAATACCCAATTAATAAAATAGCTAATAATTATGTAAAAATGAATTGAGACCAAATAAATGAAATTAAGGCGATTGACTAAGATATAAAAATTATAAATGATCACTCATTGATTTTAAAATGGTATAAATGCACATTTGTGCTATAATTGCAAAACTGCTGACATTAACCAAATGATGCCAATATTGGCTAATTTGTGAAATAATAAAATCATAGGGGAATTAAATAAGCTATAAATAACATGTTGAGTAAGAGAATCATTTGGAATTATATCATTTATGAATAATTATGGAATATAAAGTATTAAAAAAAAAGGAAAATGATTTGATAAAAATACGAAAAACTGTGAGAAAATACCAGTTACTGTAAGGAGTGATTTTGAAAGTATATATACAAGTTTGAAAATAATTTGAAGAAAAATTGGGTATCAACAACTAGGCTATCACACAGCGACCTTCAGCTCTACAAGCCAACACCACTCAACACCTCCTTTCATACCTCCAATGAAAAGTCATGACCCTCACAATATAACCCCCAAAAATGCTCCCAGTATACACAAGAACCTGGAAGTAGAAGTTTTTGTACTAATCTGTTTGTTTGTTTTTGCAGGTACCTGAGATAGATTCAATATATTGACTCAATTGCAAGGAGTGGTATTAGCATTTCAAATGCTCAACCTTCTGCAATTGTGTCACTATTTAAAGGTCTGTCATACCCTTCCTGTTAGAACCTGCATGAGCCAACACATGCTCATCCTCAGCTACACACACAACTGCGGAAACATCATGAAAGAACCACATGGGGAAACTTTGAAAGCAGGCAGCAACACAAGCTATCAGCAGCTGCTACTCTAGGTTTCAACCTCAATGGTGAAGTCCAAAAAAATCAACTTTTGCACGGATTTCCAGCAGCACACTCCTAGGGGTCCAAACCTAGCTCATCTGCTCAATTCTACAATCAATTATCACCAGCAATGGATCATTTCTTGCATAAGCTTCATTGGGTGCTTAAGTTTAACTGGATGCAGGAAACAAGAAAATGCTTACCCTCTTTTGTTAGCAATAACATACAACAATTGCCATTCTGTTCACAAGCAAGGACTCTCTACTGTCCACAAACAAGGACCCTTTTGATAGACATCTTCAACCTAGCTTTCCTTAACACCAATGTCAAAGCAAGATTGAAGATGTTTCCCTTCATTTACACATGTTTTTGCCCATGCCTTATAGGGAATTTCTACATCTATTCTACATGTAGAACTTGTTGTATATGGAAGCTGGCTCTCCACTTCCTTTACATAGAAGAAATAGGTTCACTTGGTCATTTTTGTATAGTTGACCTAAGTTTACTTCACTTTGATTTTGTACATCCAATTGACTATCACTGTTGAATAGTCAATTGGAACATCATTATAGGTCTAACTCATCATAGCATTCAGGTTTCACCTGGTCGTCATATTTGGATGACCAGGTGTTCATGTATCATATCTTCGGAGGTCAGGTTTATGTACCCCTCCTTTGTTGTACTTTATTCTTTATATACAAAAATCAGCACTAAGCAAAATGCCTAATTAAAAAAAAATAGAGAAGAGACGCAACCTAACAGTTTTTACTAATCTACATCACAAAAAATCGAGTAAGGGATCAAATTACCTTAAAGAGAAGGTGTTAGGCACTCTGCAAGGTTCAAAATTATGGATCCCGGCCGAGGTTTACGTTGTGTGGGATTATTAGATTATAATTTTGTTATGTGAACGTGTAAGCGAGGGAACAAGGAACGACCTGACCGGTCATTTTGCGTTATCGGACCCCGTTCCCCTAAATGAAACCTCCCATGGAGGCTTTTATGATTTATGACTTACGGGACTGGTGGTCCGGGATTTCGGAAGTCTTTAGAGCGCTATAGGAGCATTCGGTTCCTTAAAGGCCAAGTTTGACTTCGGGAAACATTTTTAGTAAACAACCTCGAAATCGAGTTTTGAAGATTGCGGTAGCTTCATATGATAATTCCGGACCTGGTCGTATGTTCGGAATGGGTTTCTGATGACCCGGGAGCGTTTCGTCGCCCAACATTGAATTAAGAGTTTCTTAAGTTCCTATTATGGTTTGGGACGTGTTTTTGCGATATCGAGGTCCGAACGGAATTCCGAGATCGGGAATAGTTCTGTTATGTCATTTATGACTTGCTTGCAAAATTTTGTGTAATTCCGAGTAGTATAGGTCGTTTCGGCGCGTTGTTAGCGAAGTCTAGAAAAATAAAGTTCTTAAGTTTGGTTCTAAGGGCTTTTGAGGTATGATTTTGAGTTTTAGTGTTGTTTTGGGTGTTCCGAAGGCTCGAGCAAGTCCGTATTATGATTTGGGACTTGCTGGTATATTTGGACGGGGGCTCGGGTGGCCTAGATGCCTCCCGGACACCACATCAGGCCAAAAACCAGCTGAATTAGCTGCTGGTGCACCTGTTCTGGTGTGACCGCAGGTGCGGTTGCCCAGTTGCAAGTGCGGGACCGCTCCTGCTGGGACCACAGGTGCAGGCCCAGGCATCCTAGTCCATTTCCACAGGTGCGCGCTTTTGCTCGCAGGTGCGGTCCTCGAGCCGCAGATGCGGAAACGCTGTCTAGACAGTGTGTTTTTATACACGAGAATTAACTCATTTCCCTTATCTTCATCTTCTTCCTTGGGGCGATTTCCACCATTTAAGAGGGGCAAACGACCTGTTCATTGAAGGTAAGTAACTTCCACTCTAATATTAGCTTCATGCATGAAATACTAGCTTAACTAACTAGCTAAATTAATGGAAATTCAAGAATGGGGTAGTAACCTTGGGCTTCCGTTAATGTGAGAATTTACTCGTGAATTTTCTATGAAATCAAGAAGAAATCGTATCTTAATGATCCTTAGGGTACAGGTGAGTGTTTCCTTCGTGAGTTTTTGCAGAATTCGAGCATGTGGGCCCGAGGTTAGATTGTAGAATTTCTTCAAGAATGGGAAATTTACTAAGTGAGTAGGAGAATTTCCATGTTTTGAGCATAAATTAATGAATTTGTATAACATTTTTCTAGTTTCGAGTCCTCTGGTGTACAGTTCGAAGTTTCGGGCGCGTTCTTAGTCCGGGAATTAGGTTCGACACGAGGTGAGTCTCCTTTATAACCTTGTAAGGGGGAATCGTCCCCATAGTTAACTACAAATAATTGCATGTTCTTATTTGCGGGGGCTACGCATGCACGAAGTGACGAGAGTCCGTGCGTAGCCACTACTATGTTATGTTGGGTAGTTCCGGGACTCACGAGCATGCTTATATGTGCCTTACATGTATTCCTAAACGTATCTTGATTTTCTTATTATCCTTGATTTGGCATAAGAATATTAGGAAGTGGTGGTCCATAATATATTTCTTAGGTTCTTGCCTTAATGAATAATCTCTGATAATTCCAAAAAAAAAAAATTGATAATCTTATGTATGTATGCGGCACCGCGCCACATGTATGATTCGTGAGCGGAACAACACATGTTATTTTTCGCGACGTTTCGGCTGTACGTGTCCGGCCTATTGATTCGCTGGAAATTTGTTGTAATTATACAAACTGGTTTATGTTAATAAGGGAATTTAGTACATTATGTGTTAATGAAATTTGACGTGCAAAGGTAAATACTACTATACTTGAAGATATGTATCTCATTGTGATTTCTACGACTGTATTGCCTGCGTAGTTCCTATTAAATCATATTATTTAGAAAATATTGACCCTAAAAAGTATCACGCCTACCTCTCGTCACTAACTCTTCGAGGTTAGGCGGGATACTCACTGGGTATATATTTGTTTATGTACTCATGCTGCACTTCTGTACTTAATTTTACAGGTTCTGAGGCTGGTGCATCTGGTTATCAGACTGGATCTCGATTATGATCTCAGTTGGACCCGACTTCACGGTGAGCTGCTTCTCCTGATGATTCTCGGCGGCACCTTGGAGTTTTCTTTTGCTTATTTCCCGTCTATTCATTTCAGACAGTGGGATTGTATATTATATTTTGTATATTCTGTTAGTATGCCCGTAGGACTTGTGACACTAGTTCCTGGCACCCACTTAGTTGTTATTTTAATTTACGTGTTCGTATGTGTATATATATATATATATTTTGGCTCATTCTCATAATGACCGTTTTGATTTAAAAAATTGGTTAACTATCCTCGTCACATCACGTTTTAACTATTAAAAACTGAGTGTATTTTAAAAGGGGCCTTTAGTAAATATTAGAGTCGGCTTGCCTGACCCCGCTGTTGTGCGCCATCACGACCTCAGTTAGGATTTTTGGTCGTGACAACATGGTATTAGAGCACTAGGTTCACGTAGGTCTCACAAGTCACGGGCAAACCCAGTAGAGTCTTGCGGATCGGTATGGAGACGTTTGTACTTATCTTCAGGAGGTTATAGGGTGTTAGGAATACCTTTCCTTATTTTTATTCTATCGTGCAGTCAATGGTTACCAAATTTCGTTATTCTATTCTCTCATAGATGGTGAGGACGCGTACATCCAATTTTCCAAATCCGGGAGAGAGCTGCTACACCTGTTGTTCGTGGCCGTGGCAGAGGCCTGGGGAGGGCAGCAGGCCGTGGCAGAGGCCTGGGGAGGGAAGCAGCCCGAGGCAGGGGACGAGGGCGTCCCCGAGCTATTCCAGTTGTACCACTAGAGGACCCCACTATAGAGGTGCAGGGTGAGGTGTCCTTAGCAGATTCTGCTCTAGTAGATTTCATGACGGCGCTAGTATTCCAGGAGATCATTGGCCGTATGATGCGGTTCATGGACACTATGTCCCAGGCTGGTTTATTTCCAGCGGATCCTGCCACATCTCAAGCAGGAGGGGGAGCCCAGACCCCTACTTCCCAGGCTGCAGGCCAGACATCAGCGCTTCATCATACCCCGGGTACACTGCCCGTGGGTGGAGCCCAGACGGTAGCAGCAACACCTGAGTTCAGATTAGCCACGGACGGCGATCCGCAGAAGTTACAGGATAGATGGACCCGATTGCACCCTCCTGTCTTCGGGGGTGAGAAAGGCGAGGATGCCCACGACATTATTGACTGGTGCAGGGAATGACTGCACAACATGAGGATACTAGAGTCCCATGAAGTGGACTTCACTACTTTCCAGCTTGAGGGCAGGGCCCGCAGATGGTGGCAGTCCTACATCCTGGGTAGGCCAGCAGGTTCCCCTACCATCACTTGGGAGCAGTTCACTCAGCTGTTCCTGGACAGGTATATTCCACCCTCCGAGAGGGAAGAGTTGCAATATCAGTTTGAGCAGCTGAAGCAGGGGCAGATGTCCGTGACAGATTAGGAGGCCAGATTTTCCGAGTTGTCCCATCATGCCCTTATGATATTACCTACTGATGTTGAGAGAGTGCGGAGATTTGTAGTAGGGCTACACTCAGGTACTAGGGACAACATGTCCCGAGAGGTGGAGATGGGGACTCCTTATCAGCTGGTAGTGGAGATTGCTCGTAGGATCGAGGGTGATAGCTCGAGGATTAGGGAGTAGGTACAGCAGGATAAGAGAGCTAGATATTCAGGAGATTTCAGAGGTGCCCCAGCCAGGGGTAGAGGTCAGTTCGGTAGAGGCCAGTCTAGCTTGAACTCCATATTCAGCTCCTCCGCCACCTCCCCGTGGTGCTCCAGTGAGGTCCTATTTCAGCGCCATGCCAGAGAGTTCCTACCGACCACCATCCATTCAGGGTTCCTCAACCGGGTATTCCGATCATCAGGGGTCTTCTATTCCTTACTTCAGTGCCATGCCGGAGAGTCATCACCGTCCCCTAGCTGTCCAGGGTCCTTTTTCAGGGCACCAGCCCATGCCACCAGCCAGATGTTTACGAGTGTGGGGACCCGGGCCATAAGAGGAGGACATGCCCCAGGTTTCGGGGCAAGGCCGTTCAGTAGAGCTATCAGCCTACATTTCCAGCACCGGCGGTTCGCTCACCCAGGGGTGGAGGGAAAACTGGTAGTGGTGATCCTAGAGGTGGAGGCCAGGTAGGGGGAGCTCTACCAGCCCCTATTCATGACAGCGGAGGTCAGCTAGCTCCTGTTTATCCTGGCTGGGCTCAGTCTTCCGGTGCTCCAGCTAGATTCTATGCTATCCTGGCCATATCAGATGCAGTGGCCTCAGACGCCGTGATCACAGGTATTATTACAGTATGTGGTCGAGAGGCATCGGTGTTATTTGATCCAGGATCCACTTATTCCTATGTTTCAGTCTTATTTGCTCAGCTTCTGGATGTCCCTCATGAGTCCTTGGGTTCTCTTGTTTATGTGTCCACTCTCGTGGGTGATTCTGTGGTTGTAAACTGGATTTTTCAGTCCTGTGTGATTTCGTTTTGTGGATTTGAGACCCGAGCGGATCTCTTATTGCGCCACATGGTTGACTCGAGAATATTTTGGGCATGGATTGGCTGTCTCCTTATCATGCCGTGCTAGATTGCCATGCCAAGACAGTTAATCTAGCCATACTCGAGTCACCTAGGCTGGAGTGGAAAGGTTCCTCAGTTAGTACAACCAGCCGGGTTATTTCATTCTTGAAGGCTCAACATATGGTTGAGAAGGGTTGTCTGGCCTATTTTGCTTATGTGCCGGGCACCACTGCCGAGTCTCCGATGATTGATTCAGTACCAGTGGTTCGAGATTTTACCGATGTATTTCCTTCAGATCTTCCGGGCCTGCCTCCGGATTGTGATATTTATTTCTTCATTGACATAGCTTCACGCACCCAGCCTATATTTATTCCTCCGTACCGTATGGCTCCGAAAGAGTTGAAGGAGCAGCTTGAGGAGTTGTTAGCTAAGGGGTTCATCAGGCCGAGTGTATCGCCATGGGGTGTTCCCACTCTATTTGTATAGAAGAAGGATGGATATATGCGGATGTGTATTGATTACCGCCAGCTGAACAAAGTTACCATTAAGAACAAGTATCTTTTGCCGCACATCGATGATTTGTTTGACTAGTTGCAGGGTGCTCGTGTGTATTCGAAGATTGATTTGAGATCGGGGTATCATTAGTTGAGGATTCGGGATTTGAGATCGGGGTATCATTAGTTGAGGATTCGGGATTCAGATTTTCCGAAGACTGCTTTTCGTACGAGATATGGCCATTATGAGTTCCTGGTGATGTCCTTTGGTCTGACTAATGCTCCAGCGACATTCATGGACTTGATGAATAGGGTGTTCAGGCCGTATGTTGATTCCTTTGTCATTCTCTTTATTGATGACATTTTGATTTACTCACTTAGTTTTGGGGAGCACGAGCAGCATTTGTAAGTTGCGCCCCAGCCTTTGCAAAAACAAAATCTATATGCTAAGTTCTCCGAGTGTGAGTTCTGGTTGGGTTCCGTGGCATTCTTGGGGCATGTGGTATCCGGAGAGGGTATCAAGGTTGATCCTCAGAAGGTTGAGGCGGTGCAGAGTTGGTCGCGTCCTACTTCAGCTATAGAGATCAGGAGCTTCTTGGGCCTAGCAGGCTATTATCGCTGATTTGTGGAGGGGTTCTCTTCTATTGCAGCTCCATTGACTAGATTGAATCAGAAGAATTCCCTGTTTCGATGGTCTGACGAGTGTGAGGAGAGCTTTCAGAAGCTCAAGAGAGCATTGACCTTGGCACCAGTCCTAGTATTGCCTTCCAGTTTTGGGATGTATACAGTATATTGTGACGCTTCACCTGTTGGCTTGGGGTGTGTATTGATGCAAGAAGGGAGAGTTATTGCTTATGCTTCGCGCCAACTGAAGGTTCATGAGAAGAATCACCCTGTGCACGATTTGGAGTTGGCGGCGATTGTTCATTCTCTTATGATTTGGAGGCACTACTTGTATGGAGTGTCTTGTGAGGTTTATGCAGACCACCGTAGCTTTCAGCACTTCATCTAGCAGAAGGTCTTAATTTGAGGCAGCGCAGGTGGCTTGAGTTGTTTAAGGATTATGATATCACCATTCTTTATCACCCGGGAAAGGCAAATGTGGTAGCAGATGCTTTGAGAAGGAAGGCGGAGAGTATGGGTAGCTTGGCTTATATTGCAGCGGAGTAGAGACCTCTAGCCTTGGACATTCAGTGATTGGCTAATCGCTTGGTGAGATTAGACCTTTCAGAGCCTCGTCGAGTTCTTGCTCATATGGTCGCTCAGTCTTCGTTATTGAGGGGGATTAAGGCTCGGCAGTATGATGATCCGTGTTTGGCTGAGTTAGGAGAGACAGTGGTTCAGGGCAGGTCCAAGGAGATTATTATTAGCAAGGATGGTGTTCTTAGACTCCAGGGCCGCTTATGTGTTCCTAAGGTTGATGGCCTGACGGAGAGGATTCTAGAGGAGGCACACAGTTCTCGATATTCTGTTCATCCTGGTGCTATGAAGATGTGTCGTGATTTGAAGAAGCATTACTGGTGGAGGCGAATGAAGAAGGATATTGTGGAGTATGTGGGCTGGGTGTCTTAATTGGCAACAGGTGAAGTATGAGCACTAGAGGCCAGGAGGCCTACTTCAGCAGACGCCCATTCCAGAGTGGAAATGGGAGCGCATCACTATGGACATCGTGGTTGGGTTGCCTCGGAATTCACGGAAGGTTGACGTGGTTTGGGTCATTGTCGATAGATTGACCAAATCGGCGCATTTCATTTCAATAGCTACTACTTATACTTCTGAGAGGTTGGCCTAGATCTAAATTCGGGAGATAGTCCGGTTGCACGCTGTGCCGGTGTCCATTATATCAGATCGAGGTCCTAAGTTCACCTCGCACTTCTGGAGAGCATTACATAGTGAGATAGGTACCCAGATAGACCTCAACACAACATTTCATCCTCAAACTGATGGTCAGCCAGAGCGTACAATTCAGATATTGGCGGACATGCTCTAGGCATGTGCGATTGATTTCAGAGGTCAGTGGGACCAGTTCTTGCCTCTGGCCGAGTTTTCTTAGAATAATAGTTACCAGTCCAGCATTGAGATGGCAACATTTGAGGCTTTGTATGGTCGACGATGTCGTTCTCCTATCGGGTGGTTTGAGCTTGGCGAGGCTAAGTTATACGGCACCGACCTGGTGAGGGTTGCTTTGGAGAAAGTGAAGTTGATTCAGGAGAGTCTCTGCACCGCACAGTCCAGACAAAAGAGTCACACAGATCAGAGGGCGCGTGATGTATTATTTATGGAGGGAGATAGGGTCCTGTTGAAAGTCTCGCCTATGAAGGGTATTATGAGGTTTGGCAAGAAGGGCAAGTTGAGCCCGAGGTTTATAGGTCCCTTCGAGGTGTTGAGGTGAGTTGGGGAGGTTGCTTATGAGCTAGCCTTACCTCCCAGTTTATCAGGGGTTCATCCAGTTTTTCATGTATCCATGCTCCTTAAGTACCACGCCGATTTCTCTCACGTGGTTGATTTCAGCACTATTCAGTTGGATGAGAGTTTGGGCTACGAGGAGGAGCTAGTTACCATTATTGATAGACATGACCGCCAATTGAGGTCCAAGAGAGTTTATGCCGTAAAAGTCCAGTGGAGGGGCCAACCAATCGAGGAGGCGACCTGGGAGTCCGAGTAGGACATGCAGAGCAAATATCCACACTTATTCAGCACTCCAGGTATGATTCTAGACCCGTTCGAGGACAAACGTCTGTTTAAGAGGTGGAGAATGTACCGACCCGATCGGTCGTTTTACGTTATCGGACCCTGTTCCCCTAAATAAAACCTCCCATGGCGGCTTATTATGATTTATGACTTGCGGGGACTGGTGGTCCAGGATTTCGGAAGTGTTTAGAGCGCTATAGGAGCATTCGGTTCCTTAAGGTTGGCCTTTAAGACCAAGTTTAACTTCGGGAAACATTTTCAGTAAACGACCTCGAAATCGAGTTTTGACGATTGCGGTAGCTTCCTATGATGATTCCGAACCTGGGTGTATGTTCAGAATGGGTATCTGATGACAGGGAGCGTTTCGGCGCCCAACATTGAATTAAGAGTTCCTTAAGTTCCTATTATGGTTTGGGACGTGTTTTTGCGATATCAAGGTCCGAACTGAATTTCGAGACTGGGAATAGTTCTGTTATGTCATTTATGACTTGCTTGCAAAATTTGGTGTCATTCCGAGTAGTATAGGTCGTTTCGGCGTGTTGTTAGCGAAGTCTAGAAAAGTAAAGTTCCTAAGTTTGGTTCCATGGGGTTTTGAGGTATGATTTTGAGTTTTAGCATTGTTTTGGGTGTTCCCAAGGCACGAGCGAGTCCGTATTATGATTTGGGACTCATTGGTATATTTGGATGGGGGCTCGGGTGGGACCAGGTGCCTCCCCAACACCATACGAGGCCAAAAACAGTTGAATTAGTTGTTGGTGCACCTGTTCTAGTGTGACCGCAGGTGCGGTTGCACAGTCGTAGGTACGGGACGGCTCCTAGCGGTCCCAACGTCCATGTGCGACCCGCACTCTCCTAGGGTGTGATAGTACGAAGCTCTATTAGCGAATGCAATTCCCCGCCCGATAAGACTGACCATGCCCTCAATGGTCAGGTCAATTATCGCAGGTGCGGTCTCCACTCCGCAGGTGCGGGCCCAAGCATCCTAGTCCATTTCTGCAGGTGCGGTCCTCGAACCGCAGATGCGGAAACGCTGTCCAGACAGTGTGTTTTTATACACAGGAATTAACTCATTTCCCTTATCTTCATCTTCTTCCTTGGGGCGATTTCCACCATTTTAGAGGGGAAAACGATCTGGTCATTGAAGGTAAGTGGAAAATGTTACTTCATGCATGAAATACTAGCTTAACTAACTACCTAAATTAGTGGAAATTCAAGAATGGGGTAGTAACCGCTTCCGTTAATGTGAGAATTTACCCGTGAATTTGCTGTGAAATCAAATAGAAATCGTATATTAATGATCCTTAGGCTATGGGTGAGTGTTTCCTTTGTGAGTTTTGCAAGAATCTGAGCATGTGGGCCCAAGGTTGGATTGTAAAATTTCTTCAAGAATGGGAAATTTACTGAGTGAGTAGGAGAATTTCCATGTTTTGAGCATAAATTAATCAATTTGTATAAAATTTGGCTAGTTTTGAGTCCTCGGGTGTAGAGTTCGATGTTTCGGGCGCGTTCTTGGTCCGGGAAGTAGGTTCGACACGAGGTGAGTCTACTTTCTAACCTTGTAAGGGGATATTGTACCCATAGGTTACAAATAATTGCATGTTCTTATTTGCAGGGGCTACGCATGCCCGAAGTGACGAGAGTCCGTGCGTAGCTACTACTATGTTATGTTGGGTAGTTCTGGGATTCACGAGCATGCTTATATGTGACTTACATGTAGTCCTAAACGTATCTTGATTTGCTTATTATCCTTTATTTGGCATAAGAATATTAGGAAGTGGTGGTCCATAATATATTGCTTAGGTTCTTGCCTTAAAGAATTATCTCTGATAATTCCCAAACAAAAAATTGATAATTTTATGTATGTATGTGTTACCGCGCCACATATATGATTCGCGAGCGGAATAGCCCTACTATTATGTCAATCGCGTCACATGTTCGATTCGCGAGCGGGGTAATAGATGCTTCTATGATTCACTGGGAATTTGTTGTAATTATACAAACTGGTTTATGTTAATAAGGGAATTTAGTACATTATGTGTTAATGAAATTTGACATGCAAAGGTAAAATACTACTATACTTGAAGATATGTATCTCCTTGTGATTTCTACGACTGTATTGCCAGTCTAGTTCCTATTAAATCATGTTATTTAGAAAATGTTGACCCTAGTAAGTATCACACCTACCTCTCGTCACTACCTCTTTGAGGTTAGGCGGGATACTCACTGGGTACATATTTTTTTATGTACTCATGTTTCACTTCTGTACTTAATTGTACAGGTTCTGAGACTGGTGCATCTGGTTATCAGACCGGATCTCGATTCTGATCTCAGTTGGGCCCGACTTCACGGTGAGCTGCTTGTCCTGACGATTCTCAATGGCACCTTGGAGATTTTTTTTGCTTATTTCCCGTCTATTTCAGACAGTGGGATTGTATATTATGTTTTGTATATTCTGTTAGTATGCCCGTAGGACTTGTGACACTAGTTCCTGACACACACGTAGTTCTTATTTTGATTTACGGGTTCGTATGTATATATATATTGGCTCATTCTCATCATGACCGTTTTGATTAAAAAATTGGTTAACATCCTCGTCACATCATGTTTTAACTATTAAAAACTGAGTGTATTTTTAAAGTCTTTAGACTAATAAAAGGGGCCTTTAGTGAATGTTAGAGTCGGCTTGCCTGATCCCGCTGTCGGGCGCCGTCACGATCTTAGTTAGGATTTTGAGTCGTGACAGAACACACGCAATTTAAAAGTTCTACTATGATGTAAATAAGTGTAAAGAAAACTTTGCAAGAATTAAACTATAAACAATCAGTGCAAGTCTCCGAAAGTTACATGATACAACTTAATTATTTTAAATTCAAGAGACAAAGCGCAAACAATATATATATATATATATGTATAAAGGAGGAAAGTAGTAGCAGACCACTAGATTAGCATTAAACAACTTGAAAAGGATAATTTTTCTTTATGAAATGTTACTTACTTTTACAATCTTGATTATATAGATGAATGAATTCCTTTTTATAAGAAGGAATTCTCTAGGTGAGCCAGTTTTCAGTATTTTCTTTCTTGCTAACATTGGAAATCTACTTTGTTAGAGCACAACATGACTTTTGGATTTGTCAAAAGGAACAACAACCTTCACAGTAATAAACTTATAAGGTTCATGTTGTTTCTTCTAGTATTGTTCTAGATCCTTGTATGGTAACACCTGTTATTAACACGGTTAAAGACATAATTAGAAATCTTAAAAGTTGAGCGAATATGAACTAGTTAGTAATGAGGCTTCCTTCCTATAATAAACCTACTACTCTTTTATTTTCGGAACATTTAAGCCGATGTACGCAAAGAACTCTAGCTTGTTTTCATGAGGACTTTGGTAAACAATTTGTCCATCCGATAAAAGAATTATATCGGGTGTAGGCTGTAGGAGTGAGATTATAGTACCTTGAGGAATATGGAACGATTGTTTAATCGAATTCACTATCTGAAAAGTTATTGAGCTATCTAAGCCAGTTGAAATCTCATCCATAAAAGGTGTTATTGTTGTCCCAACCATCATTTCACCTATATTATTATGTTATCATCACATTTTTAGAACCTTGAATACAAAAATTTATTTTCAAAACTATTTAAGCTTAAGGTTATCACCACATTAATCACTAGGGGTTATCTGATTTTGCTCTAACTTGCTATTCTCACTTTTTCTATCCCCTTGATATGCCTCAAAACATTTCGTCTCCTACTAGGGTATCAGCGTACATGTCAAGTCCCAATATCTGAAAAAATTGGAGAATAGTGTGAGAAAAGTATAGTTAGATTTTTTGGAAATACTATAGATTGTTAGAAGAGTTTCTAGAAGACGTAATTTAGTATCTTGGATATTTATCTTTAAATACATATCTCGGTGTTCGAGAGTCTAGTTAGAAAATAAAGTTAACTAGATTCATCCTTGTACATATTTCTAGAATAAAATTTAGAACAATCCCTAAGGAATTATAAATGAGGATGGCCTTAGGAATTTGTAACAAATACAAAATAAAGAAGTTTTTTTTCCATTACAAAGTTCTCTTTTCCAAAACATTTCTTCTCTTTTTATAGCTTTCTTTTCTTCAGTTGAATCTTCCAATTTTTGTTACCGATTTTGCGCTTGCATAAGGTCTCTAAATATATATTTCTTATGCTATTCTATATATAGTATCAGTTCTATAGGTTGGCTTCGGGATATATTTACAAGGTCAGGTTTGTGGTTGATTGAACCAGTTTCTCAAATAGATTTGGATGGTTGTGAGAGTGGAATGTGGATGAAATATTTTAATCATTCCAACTACAAGATATAGAAGACCTGTATGGAGGCCTACATTGTTAGTAAGGATTTGTTGGAAGTTGTCAATGATCGATGGTTAGAAATGTTTCCTATTGCTACAGTTTCTCATTTAGCCTCAACAGGATCAGACCACAATCCTCTTCTCCTGGAGCTTCATATCAGGCAAGACAATGGCAAAAAAATGTTTCAAATTTCTCAATTGCTGGGTAGACAACAGAGGATTCCTACCTATGGTCTCAGAAGTATGGAACATGGAAGTGAAAGGGCAACTTATGCATATGTTTCATCAGAAGTTGAAAGCAACAAATCATGCTCTGAGCCACTGGTCTAGACAAGAATATGGAAATATTTTTCTGAATGCCAAGGAGTTTGAACAAAAGGTCAAAAATGCAAAAGTCATCTGGGCCCAAACTAATGCAGATCCTAACAGAACAACCCTTAATGAACTGAATGCACAATATGTTAGATATCTGAAGATTGAACAAAGATGACTTGAAGAAAAAAGCTCAGCTTCAATGGTTCAAGGAAGGTGATGCAAACTCCAGATATTTTCACAGTTTAATCAGAGGAAGAAGAAGGAAATTGTTTATTCACAAAATCAAGAATGATGAAGGTGAATAGATCCAGGGAGATGACAAAAATGGAGAGGCTGCTTGTGATTATTTCCATAACCTTTTCTCAAATCTTGGCACATTAATTAGAGAAGATCTTATGTCTATCATTCAACCTACGATCACAGATGAAGACAATTATACCCTCACAAGGGATCTATCTATTGCTTAAATAAAGGAGATTGTCTTCTCCATGAATCCTACAAGTGCAGCATGAATGGAAAATTTTACCAATCATGCTGGAAAGTGATCAAAGAAGACCTATTCAATGTGTTTCTGGCCTTCTTAAGAGGTAGTCCTATGCCCAGGTTCATGACTAGTGCATGCCTAGTTCTTATGCCAAAGGTTGAATTCCCTAATAGTCTCACATAATTTAGACCAATTAGTCTTAGCAACTTTGTCAATAAGATTATCTCCAAGGTCATTAGTACAAGGCTTGGTCCTATTCTCCCCAGGATAATCTCAACAAACCAATCCGGTTTTGTCAAAGGCAGGAACATATCTCAAAATATCATGCTTGCTTAGGAAATAGTTGATGGTATTAACAAGCCAACTGTGGGTTCAAATGTAGTCATCAAGCTTGACATGGCAAAAGCTTATGACAGAGTTTCCCGGAGCTTCACATGCCTAATGCTCAGAAGAATGGGATTCAACGAAATTATCATTGAAATGATATGGAGGACAATGTCTAACAACTGGTACTGTATAGTTGTTAATGGTACAAGATGTGGCTTCTTCCAATCCTCAAAGGGCCTTAAACAGTGGGATCTACTAGCCCCATCTTTATTCATCACAGGTGCAACACTCCTCTCCTGAATGCTCAACATATTGAATCATGACCAACTGTTTAATGGCTTCTACATGAAAAATAGAGGGCCACAAATCAATCACTTGAGCTTTGCAGATGATATCATCATCCTTACCTCTAGAAAAACAACTTCTCTAAGAAAGAACATGTGAGTCCTTCCAATTATGAGAACACCTCGGGGAAACTCATTAACAGACAGAAAAGACATTTCATGACTGTATCCTCTACTTTGCAAGCTAGTATTAGAAGAATCAATGAAGTGACAAGTTTCGCCAAGAAATATTCACCTCTAACATACCTGGGGTGTTCTCTGTATACTGGTAGAAGCAGAATCATGCATTTTAATGGGCTAATCTCTAAGGTTGTGGGAAGAATCAAAGACTGGCATGGTAAAATGTTATCCTATGGTGGAAGGGAAACTTTGATCAAGCATGTACTGCAGGCCCTACCAATTCACTTGCTTTCAACCGTGTCCCCTCCCAAGGCAGTCATGAAGCAGATTGAGAGATTGACTACAAACTTCTTCTGGGGTATGGACAAAGAAAAACACAAATATCATTGGGCATCATGGTCAAAACTTTCCTATCCACTCAATGAATGTGGAGTCATTTTCAGAACTATCAAGGACACATGCAAGGCCATGGAATTCAAACAGTGCTGGCATTTAAGAACTGTTGACTCACTTTTCTGAAAGCCAAATACTATTAGAGATCTCATCCCATATCCAAGAAATGGGACACTAGCCAATCTCAAGCTTGGAAAAGGCTGAGTTTCAACAAAAAAGATGTAAAAATTGCAAATCAGTGGAGACTACATAATGGAAGCTGCATCTTCTCGTGGGATAATTGGTTTGGATCATGCCCTTTAGGCAATAGCAGAACATAAGGAGGAAGACTAGGCAGAATCTCAATTTCTCATTTCTGAAATGAAGGGCATTGAGATCTCCAAAAGTTTAATGAAAGAGCCCCAGCTCATAAGATTCATGAGATTATGCAGATAGCCATTCACATCAATCCGTATATCCCTGACAAGCCAATCTATCCCTACTGTGAATGGTAAATTCACATGTACTACTGCTTGGGATCTCATAAGGAACAAAAAACCACCCAACTTCACTAATAAGATGACATGGCATACAAAGATCCCTTTCAAATGGTCATTTTGCCTTTGGAGAGCCCTAAGAAACAAATTACCAACTGATGATAGAGTTCTCCCCTTCAGCAGTCCCAATGTTTCAAGATGTATTTGTTACTCCATACATGCTCATGAAACAGTAGGTCACCTTTTCAACTCTGGCAACTTTGTAGGTCATGTAGGTGTCCACACTGAGAACCTGCCTTTTAGAATGCTTCTGATGAAATGATGGCTTCAGAAGAGTCATAATGTGATTGAATAGCTCATCTTGGACACCACCCCTACCATTGTTTGCTGGAACCTGTGGAAAAATAGATGCGGTACCAAGTGTGGGACAAAATCTTCTTCCTTAACCAGGGTCCTATATTCTATCAACTCAGACATCAACCTGCTCCAAAAAGCAAACTTCCCTAATGTCAACTGACCCATTAACTAGGGGGATCTCTACCCATTCATTGAAAATCACCAGCAACAAACTATTTTTACCCAAGTTTGCTGGAACAAACCTGACAATGACTTTGTCAAAGTTAATTATGATGTTAGTTCACTGTCTAATCCTGGCAAGATAGGAGCCGGAGTTATAATCAGAAATCACCAGGGGCAGTTCATTCATGCTATGGCTATCCCATTAGCGAAGGGAACCAACAACTATGAAGAAACAGAATCAGCAATAATAGGTATTCAATGGTATTTGGCTAATGGATTCACCGGAATTCACTTAGAGGCAGACCCATCACTTTTGATTAAATTGTTGATTGAATATAAGGATCATCCCTGGACTTGGAACATGAAGATATCACAGTTGAAGGACATGTGCAACCAATGTTTAGATTTCAGAGCTTCTCATGTGTATAGAGAATCAAATTGTCCTGCTGATTCCTTGTCAAAGCTCAGTCATGAACTCACCTCATTGACTGAGTTCAATAATGCTTCTGCTCTCCCAACTCACATCAGAGGTCAAATCATGCTAAATCACCTGGGTACTCCTGCTTTTAGGCACAAGAAAATCAGTAGAGTCTGGGTACCTCCACAACATGCAAGTTCCTCTTCCTCATATCATGGTTATGGTTGATGTTGCCTAAGAAATGGGAGAAAATTATTAGTCCAAATGAAGAGCACAAGCAACAACTGAGGCCAATCCAAGTCCATGCTAACCTTATTTTCTTTTTGCATGTACCATCACCTTGGGACTGCACAGACCATTGGCCTCTCCCCAAAGTGTGGTATTAACAACAATGTTGTTCAATCTCTTGAGGATTGATCAATGGAATAGTGCAGATGTCAATGCACACACACACACATTGCAACTTTGAACTCAAAAAACACAACACATGTTTCTCAACATGCAAGGAAAAAGGCAGAATGATTGACAGAAATGCAGTCCACACTCCAAAAATGTGGATCAACTTTCACCTTCTTCCCTTTGCTCATCAGTTATCCTAGTACACACAAGAACCTACGAGCAATTTCCTCTTTTCTGTAGCCCAATAACAAATCTGCAAACACCCCTGAACCTTAGAAAAAACACAGAATAAAAAAATTGGACATAATTGCCCTATTTTTCTCTAACTTTGTTTTCTTTTTTGCATGATTCATTCATTCACTGATGCTTATCCAATTGATGCACTTCCAGAGTTCGGTATTAGAATCCATTATGCTCATTCTCCTGGGTATATCAATTAGATCAGTGTTTCCAACTGCTGAAGCACTCATCACCAATAGATCAGGTGGACAGTTCTTCACAAATATCTACAAATGTGCCCACACAACACTTGTGTACACATATCACAGTCATCCAAGGACTAGCACCAACTCACAGATGTCTAAGGAATCATCCATCAGGAGAGAAAATGAAGCTGCAGGTCTAATTGCAAAGGCACTTATGTCCAGCAAAACAACTGGGCAAGACCTCAGTTCCACATGTTGCAATTCATCTACCTGCAATCACCTCTCCACAGCTAAGTCACCTAATAACCATCACCACTTCCCTATTCTCTATAGAAACCAAAAACCTGTTGTGCTAATACCACATCACTCCCGTTAATTCATCAGAAACCATAGCCCAACAACCCTCAATGCACCCATAATACACAAAAACTTGGGGGAAAAGGTCTTCTCCTAACAACTGCACACCAACAACTACAAAAAACCCACACTGATTTTCTCCTTTCACTGGGCTGTCACACAGCAACCTTCAGCTCTGCAAGCCAACACCACTCAACACCTCCTTTCATACCTCCAATGAAAAGTCATGACCCTCACATTTTAACCCCCAACAATGCTCCCAGCATACACAAGAACGTGGAAGCAGAAGTGTTTGCACTAATCCGTTTGTTTGTTTTTGCAGGTACCTGAGATAGATTCAATTTATTGACTCAATTTCAAGGAGTGGTATTAGCATTTTAAATGCTCAACCTTCTGCAATTGTGTCAATATTTGAGGGTTTGTCATACCCTTCCTGTTAGAACCTGCAGGAGCCAACACATGCTCATCCTCACCTACACACACAACTGCGGAAACATCATGAAAGAACCACATGGGGCAACTCTGAAAGCAGGCAACAACACAAGCTATCAGCAGCTGCTACTCTAGCTTTTAACCTCAATGGTGCAGTCCAAACAAATCAACATCTGCACGAATTTCCAGCAGCACACTCCTAGGGGTCAAGACCTAGCTCATCTGCTCAATTCTACAATCAGTTATCACCAGCACTGGATCATTTCTTGCATAAGCTTTATTGGGTGCTTCAAGTTTAACTGGATGCAGGAAACAAGCAAATGCTTACCCTCTTCTTTTAGCAATAACATACAACAATTTCCATTCTGTTCACAAACAAGGACTCTCTACTGTCCACAAATAAGGACCCTTTTGATAGACATCTTCAACCTAGCTTTCCTTGACACCAATGTCAAAGCATGATTGAAGATGTTTCCCTCCATTTACACATGTTTTTGGCCATGTCTTATAGGGAATTTCTACATCTCTTCTACATGTACAACTTGTTGTATATGGAAGCCGACTCTCCACTTCCTTTACATAGTAGAAATAGGTTAACTGGGTCATTTTTGTATAGTTGACTTAAGTTTACTTCACTCTGATTTTGTACATCCCATTGACTATCACTGTTCGATAGTCAATTGGAACATCATTATAGGTCTAACTCATCATATCATTTAGGTTTCAACTGGTCGTCATGTTTGGAGGACCAGGTGTTCATGTATCATATTTTCAGAGGTCAGGTTTATGTCCCCCTCCTTTGTTGTACTTTATTCTTTATATATAAAAATCAGCACTAGGCACAATGCCTAGTGGATTAATAAAAACAGAGAATAGATGTAACCTAACAGTTTAAGGTGCGTTTGGGAACCTATTTGTAAATAACTCTATTTTTACTAATCTACATCACCAAAGATCAAGTAAGGGATTAAATTACCTTAAAGAGAAGGTTTTAGGCACTCTACGAGGTTCAAAATTGTGGATCCCGACCGAGGTTTACGTTATATGGGATTATTAGATTATAATTGTGTTATGTGAACGTGTAAGCAAGGGAACACAAGCAATTTAAAATTTCTACTATGATGTAAATAAGTGTAAAGAAAACTATGCAAGAATTAAGATATAAACAATCAGTGCAAGTTTATGAAAGTTACATGATACAACTTAATTATTTTAAATTCAAGAGACAAAGCGCAAACAATATATATATAAAGGAGGAATGTAGTAGCAGACCGCTAGATTAGCATTAAACAACTTCAAAAGGCTAATTTTTCTTTATGAAATATTACTTACTTGTACAATCTTGATTATATAGATGAATGAATTCCTTTTTATAAGAAGGAATTCTCTAGGTGAGCCAGCTTTCAGTATTTCTTTCTTGCTAACATCGGAACTCTACTTTGTTAGAGCACAACATGAATTTTGGATTTGTCAAAAGGAACAACAACCTTCACAGTAATAAACATATAAGGTTCATGTGGGTTTTTCTAGTATTGTTCTAGATGTTTGTATGGTAACACATGTTATTAACACAGTAAAAGACATAATTAGAAACCTTAAAAGTTGAGCGAATAGGAACTAGTTAGTAATGAGGCTTGCTTCCTATAATAAGTCTACTACTCTTTTCTTTTCGGGACATTTTAGCCCATGTACGCAAAGAACTCTAGCTTGTTTTCACGAAGACCTTGGTAAACAATTTGTCCATCCGATAAAATAATTATATCATTGAATAAGTCATAAGTATCGGGTGCAGGCTGTAGGAGTGAGATTATAGTAGTACCTTGAGGAATATGGAATGATTGTTTAATAGAATTCACTATCTGAAAAGTTATTGAGCTATCTAAGCCAGTTGAAATCTCATCCATAAAAGGTGATTGTTGTCCCAACCATCATTTCACCTATATTATTATGTTATCATCACATTTTTAGAACCTTGAATACAAAAATTTATTTTCAAAACTATTTAAGCTTAAGGTTATTACCACATTAATCACTAGGGGTTATCTGGTTTTGCTCTAACTTGCAATAACTCACTTTTTCTATCCCCTTGATATGCCTCAAAACATTTCGTCTCCTATTAGGGTATCAGCGCACATGTCAAGTCCCAATATCTGAAAAATTTGGAGAATAGTGTGAGAAAAGTACAGTTAGATTTTTTGGAAATACTATAGATTGTTAGAAGAGTTTCTAGAAGACGTAATTTAGTATCTTGGATATTTATCTTTAAATACATATCTCGGTGTTCGATAGTCTAGTTAGAAAATAAAGTTAACTAGATTCATCCTTATACATGTTTCTAGAATAAAATTTAGAACAATACCTAAGGAAGTATAAATGGCCTTAGGAATTTGTAACAAATCCAAAATAAAGAAGTTTTTTTTCCATTACAAAGTTCTCTTTTCCAAAACATTTCTTCTCTTTTTATAGCTTTCTCTTCTTCAGTTGAATCTTCCAACTTTTGTTACCGATTTTGCGCTTGCATAAGGTCTCTAAATATACATTTCTTATGCTATTCTATATATAGTATCAGTTCTATAGGTTGGCTTCGGGATATATTTACAAGGCCAGGTTTGTGGTTGATTGAACCAGTTTCTCAAATAGATTTGGATGGTTGTGAGAGTGGAATGTGGATGAAATATTTGAATCAGTCCAACTACAAGATATAGAAGACCTGCATGGAGGCATACATTGTTAGTAAGGATTTGTTGAAAGTTGTCAAAGGAAGTAACACAAGTCCTCCTGCCGATGGAGTGGTTAATAGCAACACACACAAACAAGCGAAGCAGATTAATCCAAGGTAGTGTTCATCATAAAGAAGTTTATCTCTCCCAGTTTATTTGATCATATTACAATGTATAAATCAGCTCATAAAATACGGAGGACCTTCAATTGGTTGTTCAACAAGAAGGATGAACCTCGGCTACATATTTTGTTGAATGAATTTGCTAACACTACTCAAGGTTACCTATTCATCACTAAGTATTTTTTGAAAGTTAAAAATCTATGCTCCGAAATTTCTCTATTGAATCCGGATGTGGCTATCTCTAAATCATGGAAAGGAAGAATTATTATTTGTGGTTTAATGCTAGAATATAGTCCCTTTGTTACATCGATTGGAGGAAGGTTTCAACAATCATCCTTAGATGATTTTGAGAATTTAATGTCATCACACGGCTACTAGCCAAATAGATGGCTGGTGTATCCATCAAAGAAGGGGGAAAAAATGTTCTTGTAGCCAGCAAGAGGAATTGTAAAGTAAGAGCAAGAGATATCCCGCACTCTCGATCCTGAAGTGGTTTATGCTTGCCATGAAAGAAGGGGGAGTTTTCTAATAACAGTAAGAAGCCTTTAAAATATTACATGTGTGGCAAAGTTGGAAATCTCAAACCAAAGCTGTTGAAGAAGAAGAATACCAGGGAAAGTTCTTTGTAGATGAGACTCGAGGAGTAGATTCCATGGATTCCATCAATTTTTAAAGAGATTAGATGGTGGATTCTAGATGAGGGCACCATCTCACTAGAGATCAATCCAATTTCTCGACCTTTCGCGAATACAATGGCCATGATGTCATTGTGACAACTGATAATATAGTTTATAATGTGGAGAAGGAAGGCACTGTCATGATCAAAGACAAGAAAAACGCAGTTATCACTCTCAACAGTATTTTTCATGTTCAATGTTTGACGAAAAATCTATCTTTAGTTGCAAATATTGTAGATGCTATTTTCTATTTGGCCCACGTGATGTGAAGTTCCTCGAAAATATCAAGGTGCTCAAGGAAGATATCATTCACCATTTTAAGAGAGTTGATGATTTATATATCTAATCTACCTTTAATTTATGCGTTGAGAAGATGAGTAGCAATGATAATACACATCTTTGGCATGCTAGAATTGAATATCTTACAATGGATAAATTAAAAGACATGGTAAAATTAAATCTAGTTCCTATCCTAGGAAATTTTAATGGAGAAGAGGTTTGTGAAGGATGTCAATATGGAAAGACACATTGTCTTCCATTCGACAGATCCTTGTCAAGGTGCAACCACTCACTAGAAATGATTCATAGTGATTTGACGGGACCAACAAGAACACCCTTATTCTTAGGCTATTATTATATGCTAGTCCCTCTGTTTTATTTTAAATGACATACTTCCCTTATTAGTCTGTTCCAAAAAGAATGACACATTTCTATATTTAGAATCAACTAAACTTTAAACTTTTCATTTTACTCACTTTACCCTTAATGAAAAGATTTTGTTGCCACACAAATATCATGACCCCATAAAACTTTTGCCCCTTAATCTTTTAGGACCACATCATTCAAAAGTATTCTTCTATTTTCTTAAACTTTGTGCCAAGTCAAACTACATCATCTAAATTGAAATAGAGTGTAACCACCAAGCCGGCCGTTTTATGTATTATAGCCCCGTTCCCCCATATATTGATTATACTGTGCTTGTTTGTTGTTATGTGACTTGTTGGGGTGGTTAGTATGGCTCCGAGGGATGTTTCAGAATGAGTTGAGACACTTAGTCCCAAGGTTGGAAGCCTAATTTGAAAGAGTTGACCGAATGTTGACTTATGAGTCAGCGAATTTAGAATGGAGTTTTGATGATTCTGATAGCTCCGTATGGTGATTTTGGACTTAGGAGTATGCTCGGATATTGATTTGGAGGTCCGTAGGTGGTTTTGGCTTGAATTAGCGAAAGTTGGAAAGTAGACGGTTTGGAGAGTTGAGAAGTTTGGCTGAGAGTTTACCCTGTTGGTATCAGACTCGGATTTTAGTTATGGAAGTTGGAATAGGCATGTTGTGTCATTTATGATTTGTGTGCAAAAATTGAGGTCAATCGAAATTGATTTGGTGTGTTTCTGATTTTGTCTTAGAAGTTGGAAGATCGGTATTTCATTATGCTTGAATTGAGGTGTGATTCGTGTTCTTGATGTGATTTAATGCCTTGACTATGTTCGTATGTTGTATTAGGATGGGTTGATATGTTTGGATGAGGTGTCGGGTAATACATCTCGCGTTTGTCGTACATTAAAGTTTCGTCTTCAATTAATTGATGTAGACTCGGGGATGATATTTTCTTTAAATTATAAGCATTATGCTATTCAAATACGTAATGAGTACATTCTTGTGGTAAAAGACGGTCTAAGCTATAATACCCTGTATTCATGGACTAGTGCCATACAAGTGTATTAAAAAAGAGTAGTATTTTAAGTAATTTGAGATATTCTTAATTATGTGGGTAATTACTTAATTATCGGGTAATGAGATATTACCTAATTAACTAATAAGTTATGGGAAAAGATTAAACTCCCATGTCCACGTGGCAGGAAGCCACTACCAAAATATATGACTCTTAGTTATATTGGGATATGTGACAACCAATTCAAACATAAGCCTTGTAATTCAAAAAGAGCTACAACATCTTTTAGCAATTGAGCAATACATATCTTTCAGCATTTAAAAGAATAGCAAAGGCTCTACATATGAGCAATCTGAAGCTAACGTAGAAGGGTACAGACCATCAATAATTCACACAGAGATTTCATAGTATCTTAAGTAACGTGAGATTTTACAATTTTAAGACAGTACGGTGTAATCCTTCTCAATAATATCACACGAATTTTTTCCTACTATAGGTATGTTAAGGCTAAACCCTTCCTTCATTTTGGCATGATCCCATAGTTACACGAGTTTGATGACTAGATATAAAGAGAAATTCATATTCCGGAATTTATGTACATTTTTATAGTCTTATAAGTTACAGTATTATCCCTTATCGAGACTTCATATTCAATTGAGTATTGTCTTTTTCTAGTCAAGAGAGCAGAGAGCCTATATATGCAGTATTACATTATTTTCATTACCATCGAGCTATAATCGATGGGCAGGCCCCTATTGGGCAACCTCCGATCAGATGGTAAGTTATATACCGAGCCTTCTGTGGCCGAGCGTATATGAGCGATCCTAGTTGGTCGAGATACATAGCCTAGTCTGGCCGACCGCCTATAAGCGAGCCTACTATGATAGAGAAGTTATATATATATATATATATAGTCAGCCTTATAAGGCCGAACATTTATTTTACTTACTATATTGAGAGAGTTGAGACAATATCAACATTTAAGTATACCTCGAATCATCACTGACTCCCAGTTACCTTCAGTTATTATATTATCAGTTCAGTTGCAGCTTTCAGTTATTTTATTTCCTTGCGTACTCGGTACATTATTTCGTACTGACGTCCCTTTTTCTAGTGACGCTGCATTTCATGTGTGCAGGTTCAGACAGACAGACGGGTAGACCCCCTAAGTAGGTGTTTCCCAAGTTCAACTTTATCGGTAAGCTTCACGTCCTTCGGAGTTATCGAGTCTAGAAGTTTTGTGTACATCTTGTGTATATATGTATATAGGCTATGGGTAGGTCACAGCCGTGTTCCGATCACAATACATCCATTAGTAGAGGCTTCTAGACATATCCCGTCAGTTAGTGCAGTATGTTGGTCTTGTAGGCCATCTATGTATATTTTGTTGGCTTGTCAGCTGTAGTAGTTATGCAGCTTTATATTCATATTTAGTCAGGGTTAGTTTCCATTCAGTTTTATATTTTGCTTCACAATTTGTCTTGCAATGTGGCCCCTGGCAAAAGTATGACATTTTATGTCCAGAGTCCCTTAGTCGCAAGTTGGTACGCAAGGATAGATGAGGCATCGGGTGCCGGTCTCTCCCCTAGGCTCGAGGCATGACAAAAGTGGTATCAGAGCAGTTCTGTCCTAGGGGGTTTACAAGCCGTGTCTAGTAGGGTATTTTTATAGATGTGTGGTGCACCGTATTATATAAGCAGGGGACTACAGGGCATTTTGGAGTTGATTACCCTTCTATCAAATCAAAATTGTGTTGTAGAACTGAGTTATAGATGGGGCCCGAATTGAGGCCCAGGGACAGACCCCTACTTATCCATTAACGGATCCTCCACCACCTGAAGAGATTTATAGGGAGACCGCACATCCAACTCCCCTTCCGCTTCCATAAGATCAGGACTTGAGGAGTGCGATGCAAGTTTTGACACAGTTGGTAGCTATCCACCAACAGGCTAGGACATCCGCTAATGCAGGATATTCTCAGGGGTCTGGGAGTTCAAGGGTCCGAGAATTTATTTCTTTGAGTCACCCAGAGTTTACGGGGGTAGATCAGATTGAGGACCCGCAAGATTTCATAGATCAACTCCACAGGATCTTTCGGGTTATGCATGCCACGGAGAAAGAGGCAGTTGAGTTAGCATCTTTTCAACTCCGAGATATGGCAATCTTTTGGTACGAGGGATGGGAGAGGTCCAGGGGACATGAGGCACCTCCAGCTATTTGGGAGAAATTTTCGGATGCCTTCCTTGACCAGTACGTACCGTGGGAGATTCAACATGCTCGAGTCGATCAGTTTCTATCCCCTCAAGCAGGGAAATATGAGTGCTCGAGACTATAGCTCCTTTTTGACTCATTGGAAAAATATGCACCATCCATAGTTGCTACTATGCAGGACATGATTTATAAGTTTATAGCAGGGTTGACCCCAGAGTTGACCGATGCATGTGACACCGCTGCATTGTAGGATAATATGGATATCTCCCGGGTTCAGGCATTCGCCCTAAATATAGAAAGGGGTAGGCGTCGATAGGAGAGTACAGTGAGGACTGGGTGAGGAAAACGCAAGAGGATGAGGTTTGCCAGGTCTCAGGAGTAGTCTCGGGGAATTTATAGGCCCAATACTTCGAACGGCCACCTAGGCCTCCGCCACCTCAACTACAGGGTTATAAGTATGACCGCTATCCTCCGTCAGGACTAGGTGAAATCTACCGGCGTCGGGTTTGCAGCGACAATGAGGTTCATGACAGACATGGCCATTTCTGCTACGGTGTGACATCTGTTGTAGATGACACTTAGGCCAATGCCGAGTCAGTTATGATGCTTCTTATAAATGTGGACGTCCGGGGCAGATGATGCCAGATTTCCCAAATAGAGATTATGGGGGTATGTCACAACCAACGAATTAATCTTCGGTTAGTAGAGGTCAAGGCAGAGGTAGAGGTTCCAGTTTAGGTCGTAGCCAGGATCGTAGCTATGCTTTAGCGGGTCGACAAGACTAGGAGTCCTCACTAAACGTTGTGATAGGTATGTTGACCATTTTCTCTCACGATGCTTATGACTTGATAGACCCAGGATCTACTTTATCGTGTGTTACCCCATTTATCAGGTCGAAGTTTAGAATAGTGCCTAACATACTAAGTGATCCTTTTGCGGTATCTACACCGGTGGAGAATCAATTAGAGCTAGACGGGTTTATTGAGGTTGTACTGTGTCCGTTTGTGGTCGTCTGACCTCAGCCGACCTAGTTGAGCTAGAGATATATGATTTTGATGCTATCATGGGCATGGATTGGTTGGCAGCTTACCATGCCAGAGTTGACTGTCGAGCAAAGATAGCTAGATTTCATTCTACGAGTGAGCCAATCCTTGAATGGGTAGTTAATATAGCAAAACCCAAAGGTAGGTTTGTTTCTTATCTGAAGGCGAGGAATATGATAGCCAAAGGGTGCATTTATCATATTGTGCGAGTTAGAGATTCAGATGCTGAGATACATACACTTCAGTCTATTCCAATAGTCAAAGAGTACGCAGATGTATTCTTAGATGAACTTCCAGGTATTCCTCCACAACGAGAGATTGATTTTGGCATCCATTTGCTTCTGGGAACTCAACCAACATCCATCCCTTCGTATAGAATGGAACCTGCCGAATTGAAGGAGTTGAAGGTGCAGTTAAAGGATATGCTGGAGAAAGGTTTTATCTGTCCTAATACCTCACATTGGGGTGCACCGATACTGTTTGTACGGAAGAAAGACGGTTCGCTGAGGATGTGTATCGATTATAGGCAACTGAACAAGGTAACTATTAAGAATTAGTATTCACTTCCAACGAGAGATGACTTGTTTGATCAGTTGTAGGGAGCTAGATGCTTTTCAAATATAGATTTGAGGTCGGGGTACCACCAGGTCATAGTTCGGGAGAAATATATTCCCAAGATAGCCTTTAGGACACGATATGGCCACTTCGAGTTCCTTGTCATGTCCTTCGGGTTGACGAATGCACCTGCCAGATTTATGTACTTGATGAATAGCCTATTCCGGTCATTTTTCGATTTGATCGTGATAGTCTTTATTGATGATATTATGGTTTATTCACGTTAAGAGGATGAGCATGCGGAGCACCTGCGAGCGGTACTCCAAACCCTCTATGATAGTAAATTGTATGCTAAATTTTCTAAATGTGAGTTCTGGTTGAATCTGTAGCATCTTGGGGCAAATTGTATCCGGTGTAGGTATAAAGGTAGACACTCTGAAGATTGAGGCTGTGAAATCTTGGCCTAGACCTACCATTCCGACAGAGGTTCATGGATTTCTAAGCATAGCAGGACACTATCAGAGGTTCGTAGAGGGTTTTTCTTCCCATTCGGCACCATTAACGAAGTTGTCGCAGAAAGAAACTATGTTTCAGTGGACAGAGGCTTGCGAGCAGAGTTTCCAGGAGCTTAAGAACAGGTTGACCTCAGCGTCAGTTCTAGCACTTCCAACGGGTCCAGATTATTATGACATGTATTGTGATGCCTCAGGTGTCGGGTTAGGATGTGTCGTGATGCAACATGGGAAAGTAATTGCATTTGCTTCAAGGAAGTTATAAAGATGAGCGGAATTATCCGACCCACGACCTCGAGTTGGCAGCGGTTATCCATGCAATTAAGAAATGATGACATTATTTATATGGTGTTCATGTTGATGTATTCATAGATCATAAAACCCTACAATATATCGTCAAGCAAAAAGAGTTGAATTTGCGATAGAGGCGATGGCTTGAGTTATTGAAAGATTACGATGTTAACATTCTCTACCATCCAGGGAAAGCTAATGTTGTAGCAAGTTCCTTAAGTCACCGATCTATGGGTAGCCTAGCACATGTAGAGGCCGAAAAAAGACAAATAACTAGAGAGATTCATCAATTGGCTTGTTTGGGGCTCGGTTAGTAGACTCTAGAAATGGTGGAGTTGTACTCCAAAATACTGCAAAATCATCTCTCATAGCTGAGGTAAAGGAGAGGCAGTACGAGGACCTAGAGTTGGTCGAGTTGAGAGAGCGAATTCCGTAGAAGAAGAAGTCGTTGTTAGAACTCAAGGGAGATGGGGTTCTTAGATACACGGGTCGTTTGTGTTCCAGATGTGGCAGGGCTACGAGACATGATTATGTCAGAGGCACATTATTTGTGGTTATCCATTCATCTTGGGTCGACAAAGATGTACCATGACATTAAAGATGTGTACTGGTGGAACGATATGAAGAAGAACATTGCTGAGTTTGTCTCTTAGTGTCCTAGTTGCCAGCAGGTAAAGGTAGAGCACCAGAAACTCGGAGGGCTAATGTAGACTATAGAGATCCCGACATGGAATTGGGAGGCAATAAATATGGACTTTGTCACGAGTTTACCTCGTTATCATTGTAATTTCGATTCCATATGGGTGATAATCGATAGGCTCATGAAATCTGCTCATTTCCTACCGATCAGATCTACATATACATCAGAAGATTATGCAAAGTTATATATTAAGGAGATAATGCGGCTACACAAAATACTAGTATCAATTATATCTGACCGTGGGGCCCAATTTACAGCACATTTTTGGAGGTCATTTTAGAGAGGTCTCGAGACTCAGGTGAATCCCAACACAACTTTTCATCCACAGAGTGATGGACAAGCCGAGCGCACAATTCAGACGCTCGAGGATATGTTACGAGCACGTGTGTTGGATTTTAAAAGAAGTTGGGATAAACATCTACCTCTTATCGAGTTTGCATATAATAACAGTTACCAGTCCAATATCCAGATGGCTCCGTACGAGGCGTTGTATGGGCGTAAGTTCAGATATCGTATAGGGTTGTTTGATGTTGGAGAATCTGGGTTACATGGGCCAGACCTAGTTCAACAGGCCATAGATAAAGTAAAACTTATCCACGAGCGACTGCTAACAGCCCAGAGACGCCAGAAGTCATGTTCTGACGTGCGGCAATGAGACTTAGCGTTCAGGGTTAATGACTGGGTATTGTTAAAGGTGTCACCTATGAAGGGCGTGATGACATTTGGAAAGAAAGAAAATATTAGCCCACAGTATATTGGGCCTTATAGGATCATGGCCAAGTAGCATATGAGTTAGAATTACCCTCAGAATTAGAGTCTGTCCATCCGATTTTTCACGTATCAATGCTATGGAAGTGCATTGGCGATCCTACTCGAGTGATTCCCACAGATGATGTATAGATTACAGAGGACGTGTCATACGAGGAAATTCTGGTTGCCATCCTAGACTGACAAATCGACAAGCTACAGAATAAGGAAATAGCCTCCGTATAGGTTTTATGGTGAGGGAAGAATGTGGAAGAGATGACGTGGGAAGTGGAGGAAGAAATGAAGTCTACATACCCCCACCTATTTCAAATTGAATATATGGCTCGAGGAGGGATACCTCATCACAACTCTATTCAGGCGGGTAGGTTATAAGATAAGCTCTTATTTTTACTTTCAGAATTTATAATAGATAGTTGTGTGAGGCCAAGTGTTGCTATTTTGGCCATGCGTGGCATGTATTGTGTATTTTCTAGCTGCGTGCAGGTTGGTTTTAGTCTAGTGTATGGAGGAGATTCTTGTAAAATTTTCCAAAAATATGTAAGAGTAAACATTCGAGCACGAATGTTTCTAAGGGGGGAGGATGTTACATCTCGCGTTTTCGTATGTTAAAGTTTCGTCTTCAGTTAATTGACGTATACTCGGGGATGAGATTTTCTAGATATTATAAGCATTACGCTATTTCAAAACATGTGGTGAATAAATTCGTAAAGGAAAGAAGGTAAGAAAATAGAAGAAAATGAGTTTCGTCGAAGTTTGACAATTTGGGGTAACGTACGGTCCAAGCTATAATACCCCGTATTTATGGACTAGTGCCATACAAAGTACCATATGACCACGATAGTATGATGTATAAAATATATTAATAATGAGTAGTATTTTAAGTAATTTGAGATAATTCTTAATTATGTGGGTAATTGGTTAATTATCAGGGAAACAGGATATTACTTAATTAACTAATAAGTTATGGGATAAGATTAACCCTCCCCTCCAATCCCCACGTTGCAGCAATCCACTACAAAAACATATGACTCTTAGTCATATTGGGATATGTGGCAACCAATTCAAACATAAGACTTGTAATTCAAAGAAAGCTACATATCTTTTAGCAATTAAAAATATATATCTTTCAATATTTAAAAGAATAGAAAAGGCTCTACATATGGGCAATCTGAAGCTAACATAGAAGGAAATCTGAAGCTAACGTAGAAGGCAATCTGAAGCTAACATAGAAGGGTGCGGATCTTCAATAAACAGATATTTCATAGTATCTTAAGAGATGTGAGATTTTGCAATTTTAAGGGAGTACGATGTAATCCTTCTCAAGAATATCACATGGATTTTTTCCTAATCCATGTATGTTAAGGCTAAGCCCTTCCATCATTTTGGAATGAGCCCGTAATTACATGAGTTTGATGACAAGACATAAAGAGAAATTCATATTCCGGAATTTATGTACATTTTTCTAGTCTTATAAGTTACATTATTATCCCTTATCGAGACTTCATATTCAATTGAGTATTGTCTTCTTCTAATCAAGAGAGCAGAGAGCCTACATATTAAGTATTACAGTATTTTCATTACCATCAAGCTATAATCGATGGGAAGTCCCCTATTGGGCAACCTCAGATCAGATGGTAAGTTATACACCGAGCCTACTGTGGCCGAGCGCATATGAGCGAGCCTAGTTAGTCGAGATACAGAGCCTAGTATGGCCGAGTGCCTATGAACGAGCCTACTACGATAGAGCACTCATATATATACCGAGCCTTATAAGGTCGGACATTTATTTTACTTACTATATTGAGAAAGTTGTGTCAGTATCAGCCGGTAAGTATACCTCAAGATCATCTTTGACTCTCAGTTACCTTCAATTAATATATTATTAGTTCAGTTGCAGCTTTCAGTTATTTTATTGCCTTGCATACTCAGTACATTATTTCATACTGACGTTCCTTTTTCTGGGGACACTGCATTTCATGCGTGCAAGTTTAGACAGACATACGTGTAGACCTCCTTAGTAGGTGTTTCCCTAATTTTGCTTTATCGGTATGCTCCACGTCCCTCGGAGTTACCGGGTCTGGATGTTTTATGTACATCTTGTGTGTATATGTATATAGGCTATGGGTAGGTCGGGGCCCTTGTCCGATCACAATACATCCATCAGTAGAGGCTTGTAGACATATCCTGTCAGTTAGTGCAGTATGTTGGGCTTGTAGGTCGTGTATGGATATTTTGTTGGCTTGTCAGCTATAGTAGTTATGACAGCTTCGCCGGCCCAGCTTTTTTTAAGATTTAGTCAGTGTTAGTTTCCATTCAGTTTTATATTTTGCTTCACAAATTTTCTTGCAGTGTGGCCTCTGACCAAAGTATGACTTTATATGTCCAGCGTCCCTTAATTGCAAGTTGGTACAGAAAGATAGATGAGGCACCGGGTGTCAGTCTCGCCCCCAGGCTCGGGGCATGACATAGGGGGCATCGAGTGTGATTCCGATTGAATACGAATTGAATTTTGGACTTGTCTAAGTGATAGTTTGATCAATTCTGGTGCGTTCTCACATGTAGTGGGAGTGGACTCAGATGCGTCGCTTGGGTCACATAAACAAACTGGAGGGTGGGAAGTGAGGTCCGCAGAAGCATGTGATTTTTCGTAGAAGAAAAGGAGCTTCTTCGATGATGAGTACACATGATGAGTGCCTTGGCCTGGATGTGCAAATACGGGCTAGGGACCGCATAAGCAGTCTTGCAGGTGCGTTTTTTCGGCGACAAATGCGACTGCTTGGGTGTCTAGTGTTTTCCGCAGATGCGGAGGTGGAATCTCATAACCGGTTTTTGCATAAGGGGATGTCATGAACAGAAATGGGGTTTCAATGGTAGAATAGATATAAATGAGGGTTAGAGTATTTTCTTCATTTTTTAACTTTGGGAGCTCAGATTTAGGCGATATTTGGACGGGTGTTCACCTAGATTGAAGAGGTGATTTTTTATCACGTTTTTCCATGACTACCCATTGATTATTTCGCCTATTTGTCATGAATATAAGTTAGAATTTGGTGATTTTTAAACCATGTATTAGAGAATAAGATTTGAGGGGCTGAGGATGGATTTTTGGTCGGAATTGGATGATTTTGGCATCGTTGGACTCGTTATTGAATTAGTGTTCGGATTTTTTGAATCTTGCCAGGTTTCGAGGCATGGGACCGGAGTTGACTTTTTTATTTTTGTTAAAGAACTTAGCCTTATCGTATGCGATCGATTCCTATTGCTTGTATTGATTTTATTAAGTTGTTTGTAGCTATGTTCGAGATGTTCGGAGGGCGATTCATGAGTCAAGGGTTTGTTAGAGAATTGATTTGCATACTTTGAGGTAAGTAACACTTCTAAACTTGGTACTGAGGGTATGAATCCCTAGATTTTGTTTTATATGGTTGGTGTTGAGGTGACGCACATTCTAGGTGACGGGCCTGTAGGCGTGCATCGTGGTATTTGTGATGCGTTTGATTTTGTGGTACTTGTAGTTACATAATCTTGGTCTATCCATTTAAATTCTACATGTAATATTAATTGAGTTGTGATTCATGTTAGAAATCTCATTCAGGCTATGTGCTTATTTTGTTGGGACATACCAAGGTCATTATTGTTCTTGAGTTAATTGCATAAGTTGCCATTTTGTACTCAGTCATATTCATTTATTTACATATCAGATATCGGTCTCTGTTATCATTCACGGTAACATCGCATTATCATTGTTTAGGTTGAGTAAAATGAGTTATTTGAGCCCGTGAGATTAGAAAGATTGATGATCGGGTGAGAGCCATGTTGTGAGTGACGCTGTGGATCGGGTTGTAGTCCACAACATGCCTTATTGGTTTTATATATATATTTATTATGGATCGGGTTGCACACCGCAACAGGACTTATATGCTTTATCTATTATGACGAGATCGGGTTGCACGCAGAAGCATGCCATATTTTCTTTATATTAGCATTTGGGTGGGATCTGTTCCTTCGGAGTCTGACATACCAGCAGTGACCGTAGGTATCGTACAATGCTAAGTGATTGAGTGTGTTGAGTGATTGAGAGCGATGAGTAGGAGTGTGAGACATTATGGTTGACTACTCTAAGAATATGCGTACATGAGTTTATCTTTGTGATGCTTTACATGTGACATGCATATTTGACATGTAGACATAGAGATGTAACATTCCTCATGCCAACTATACTTAGCATCTATTATCAGTATTGAACTTTAATTGTTGAACTTGAAAAAATGTATACATTTCTGTATTGTGTACACATTGATTACGGGATTTCTCTGAGTTATTACTGTCATTTCCCTGTTATATTTGTACAATTATTTTATGGATTTGGGTTGTACCTTTTTGAGCTCGTCACTTCTTCCATCCCAAGGTTAGTCCTGGTACATAATAACACACTTTGCACTTCATGTGTAGATCCAGGTACATTTGGAGACAACGATTACTAGACTTGGTGCAGTATCTGCTTACATATTATTGAGATAGTTGCTAGGATGCCCACATACCTCGACTCTCCTTCATTTCAATTTATTTAGAATTTTTCTATTTTTAAAACATCAGTATTTGAGATTTAAACTGTGTTGACACTTAGTAACTCATGTAATCGGTGACACCTGGATTTTGGGGATTTTGAAATTGAATGTTACACCCCATAATTTTGTACGTGAGAGTATGTCATAAGTTAATTTATTTAAGCTAAAAAATGAGATTGTCTTTGATAGTACATAAAGTAAGTTAATCATGTTAACTTGGAGGTTACAAATATTTAGGATCATGGACTGCAAGTGCCAAGAGGGTTGGAAGGCTTAGAAGCTAAACAAATTGAAGAAAATAAGTTCATCGAAAGTCGGCACATCTGGAATGTTATAACACGTACTTTAGTGTGATACTATGGTTAATTACATTATAAGGAGGTTATGCTATGAGTTATTTTCGTCGTATGATAGTCGTGTGCTATGTCTTGAAGCCAAGCAACTTGTGGAACAAAAGTTGGCAAATATCATCACAAGTTACTTTCACAAATATGCTGAAAATTAGGTCAAATGTAGCTGAGATTTTCTCCTAATATACTTGGAATTAAGGTACGATCTAGCTATAAAATTTAATATCTATGAGTCTAGTTTCTAATTCATTTAACCGTTTGTCGATAGGACATCAGAGTAGAGAGATATATGCAATTTTGCGAGACTGCGTAGGCTGCTAGGTGACAAGTAGGTGTGTTACCTACTTTGTTAAACGAGAGCCCAAAAAAGAAGCAATTTCGGGTCGGCCAGGGATCTTATTTAAGGGATCATATCCTGCAATATAACCCCCATTATATATCATAAAAACCCAGACCTAAACCCCTTCAAACTTCCTCCCAAAAATTACCCACAAACTCTAATTCATTTTCTCTCCCTTTCAAGTTCTAATTGGGGAAAAACCTAGAATTAAGAACCAAGATAAGGGTTGAGTTATCCAACAAAAAAGGTAATTTTACTTCTCTCGTTCATCAATTTTTTCTGCTTGTAAATTCATGGTAATTCATTCTATACTTGTAAGAACTCACGGGGCGGTGATCGGAAGCCGTGAGTTCGAGTTCTTCACTTGTAGCAGACTATTTTGTGGATTGTTTTATGTTGCTGTTGGGCTGCGTATTTCACTACTGTTTTGTGGAGTTTTGGAGGAGGAAGGTTGTGTATGGAGGGTGGTGGGATGGTCGTTCTTCGTAAAATTTCCGGTGGCATGATCTAAAGTGAAACAAACGTAAATAATACGCTATATCATAATGAATCTACTCCTAAAAACTAAGGTGGTCCATGTTGTTCTTTACGTACAAAGTTATTCTAAGAAAGTATGTATGATTCATGAGTCCTAGTGAAGTTCATATTCATGGTATGATTTCCATAAGTTTAATAGAAGGTGCAACTACCTTACCTCACTCCAAAAGGTTAGAGCGTGATTCCATGAGTCCAACATGCATTATATATAGTATCTATTTTACTCTACCAAGCCGCGCTATAGTCGGCCGGGTAGGACACCTATTGTGCAACCACTGATCAATTGGGTTTTACTGAGCTCCACGTGGCAGGGTACGTTTTTACCGAGTCCTCTTTGAGGTCGGGTATGATATGATGATGATGCCCATAGAGGCGGATGTTTTGAAAAGATTATGTACATATATGGATCACGCATTTTATTTCACTATCTCTTAGAGGCACTTAGATGCTACATGTTGTATCTCCTACATCTCTCTTTACATTACTGTTCTTACTTATACTTTTTTGCCTTACATACTCAGTACTTTATTCGTACTGATGTCCCTTTTTCTTCAGGACACTGTGTTTCATGCCCGCAGGTCCCGATAAACAGGCTGATAGTCCTTGTATTAGTCTATCAGCTTAGCGGAAGGTGTTGCTGCACTCGACTTGCTCCGAAGTTGCCTATTTGGTCAGCATGATTGGGACATGCATTGACTGGTATGGCGGAACCCTGTTCCGACCTTTTTGATGCTTATGTACTCTTAGAGGCTTGTAGACAAATGTCAGGTATATGGATACTTGTATGGCCTTGTCGGCCTATGTTTTGAGTTTACAAATGGTCATGTCAGACTTATAGGCGCGTATGTCACATGTATAAGTTTCTATGTCCTGTTAGGTCATCCTATGTTTAGCATTCCTTTATGTTTTATTTTAATTATGTCATGATGACCATTTTCGCACATTTACTCGTGATAGTATGATAAGACAGTTTGATACTCGGTTGAGTAAGGTACCGGGTGCCCGTTGCGGCCCACAGGTCGGGTCGTGACAATGCAGTTGTTCTTATCAGTTATTAATGAGATTTTTTGATGTTAAGCATAACATCATTATTTAATTTAAAATGAATAGTTATTTTGTGATTGTCTGCTTGCCTAGTAATGTGATAGGCACCATCAAGACATGTTGAGATTTGGGTCGTGACAAATTAATATTGGATCCTTAATTACATAGGTCTCAGGAGTCATGAGCAAGTTTAGTAGAGTCTTGCAGATCGGTATAGAGACATCTGTACTTATTTTTTAGGGGCTACCGAATCATTAAGAAACTTCACTTTCTTATATTCCTGTCGTGCAAATTTGTTGATTTCGCAAACTAAACATCTATTATTCTATTCTCTCACAGATGGCGAGGACACATGCAGCTAGATCGGGCAGATAGCCACCAGTATCACCTGCGAGGGCCGCTAGATGCTGGGGCCACAATAGAGGCTAATGTGAAGATCTTACAACAACTAGAGCGGCACCTGTTGAGGCAGTAGTTGGTCATGCTTAGGAGTATATATGAGATGTGGTTGAGCCCCGTACTCCAAAGTAGGTGGTTCAGGGATCTCAGATATCGAGGGTACTACTAGTGCAGCTAGTCACAACTTCTAAAGCCCACGTTCGTCCACCTATGAGTAACGAGAAGCAGAAGAAAACTGAGCGGTTTGAGATGCTCAAGCCTCTAGAGTTTAGTGGGGCTGAGTCAGAGAATGCTCATGATTTTTTAGATAGATAACAGCGGATCCTCCGCACAATAAGTATTTTCGAGACTAGTGGAGTCTCATTTACTACTTTTCAACTATCGGAGGGTAGCCTTTAGATAGAGGGAGGCTTATCAGTTGAGCAGTCCAGCCGAAGCTCAACACTTACATTGCATGAGTTCTTAGTTCTTTTGTTATAGAAGTTTGTTCCACAAACCCACATGGAGGAGTTGCGTAGATAGTTTGAGCAACTACGCTATGAGGGTATGTTAGTGACCTAGTGTGAGTTGAGATTTTCAAAGTTGGCATACGGTATGGTTAGTCCCCACCGAGAGAGAGCGAATTAGAAGGTTCATTGATGGCCTCAACTATAGACTGCGCTTCCTCATGAATCAGAAGATTGCATCAGGTGTTAGGTTCAACAAGGTGGTTGATATTTATAGGCAGTTATAATGCATTTGTAGTCAAGAGCGTGAGGAGAGGGAGGACAAGAGGCCTCGTGGTTTGGGTAGTTTCATCAGCGCCTCATCACTAAGACAGTCCCACCACAACAAGGGTTGTCCTTATAGGCCCGCTCAGATGGCTCGTTTAGTTCATCATGGTGCATCATCTAGCCATAATTCATATAGTGCTTGTCCAGGTCACTCATCTCTCAGTGCCCTCCCATCTCAAAGTTCATCTCGTGCTCTATCAGTTTAGGACTTATTGGTAACAGGTACTTCTAGCATTTATTCTTGTTCTTGGGGTCCGATTCAGTCTCCACCACCATTAACGGATCAGAATTGCTTCAGGTTTGGAGAGTTTGGACATGTGAGGAAGTATTGTCCCCGTCTCTTGGGAGGTCTAGTTCAGCAGTAGGGTCAGGTTATGACTTCTGCACCAGTTACTTCAGCACCCGCTCAGCCAGCTTGGGATGGGGCTCAGGCAGGTAGAGTCTCCCTAGAGGGGGAGGCCAATCAAGTGGCAGTTAGGCTCGATGATATGCTTTTCCCTCAAGGCCAGAGGTTGTTGCTTCAAATCCAGTAATCATAGATATTTTCTCAGTTTTCTATAAAGATGATTCAATATTATTTGATGCTGGTTCCACCTATTCATATGTATCGTCATATTTTGCTCATTTTTTGGATAAACCCCGTGAGTCCTTAGTTTTACCTATTCATGTATCTAAGCCAGTGGGCGATTCTATTGTTGTGGACATGTGTATCAGTCGTGTATGGTGACCATGGGGGCATTCTACACGAAATTTGATATGTTATTGCTTGATGAGATTGATTTTTATGTGATTCTAGGCATGAATTAGTTTTCCCCATGTCACGCTATTCTGTATTATCACGCTATGACCGTAACGTTGGCAGTGTCGGGTTTACATCGGATCAAGTGGAGAGGTTCTCTGGACTATGCCTAGTAGTGTGATTTCATATCTGAAGGCCCAATAAATGGTTGGGAAGGGGTGTATGTCATATTTGGCATTTGTGAGGAATGGTGGTGTTGATACTACTATTAATTATGTTTCGATAATGCGAGACTTTCCTGATGTATTTCATGCAAATGTCGTGTTACACCCCATGTTTTCGTGCATGAAAGTACACCTTGAGTAAATTGATATAAGCTTGGGGATAAGATTATTTTGAGGTTATAAGTATTATGTTATTTCAAACAAGTGAAAAGTAAATTTGTGAAGGCGCGGGGGTAAGATAATCAAAGAAAATGACTTTCGTCAAAGATGACATTTTGAGGTAAAATACGGTTCAAGCTATAATACCCCGTATTTATGGACTAGTGCCATGCAGGTGTTATACCCCATGGTTTTGTATGTGAGAGTACGTCGTAAGTCAATTGATATTAATTTGGAAGAATATAAAGTAAGGTAATCATGTTACCTTGGAGATTACAAATATTTAAGATCGTGAATAACGAGTACCAAGAGGGTTGGAAAGCTTAGAAGCTAAACAAATTGAAGAGAATAAGTTTTGTCAAAAGTTGACGTGTTTGGAAGGTTATAACATGTACTTTAGGTTGAGACTATGGTTCATTATATTACAAGGAGGTTATTCTATGATTTAATTGTGTTGTATGATAGTCTTGTTCTACGTTTTGAAGTCAAGCAAGTTGTGGAACAAAAGTTGGCAAAGGTCTTCACAAGTTACATTCATATATTTGTTGAATCATAGGTCAAATGTAGCTGAGCGTTTCTCCCAATACACTTGGAATTAGGGGATTATATACCTACAAAATTGAATATCTATGAGTCTAGTTTCAATCTCATTTAAGCGTTCATCGATACGATATCGGAGAATAGAGATATTCGCATTTCGCGAGACTGCGCAAAGCAGCTCCCATGGGACCCACAAAGTCGGTGTAAACTCCAGCTTGTATTTAGGTCAATTCTAAATCGATTTCACTCATTTTTCTCGTCAAAAACAGTTCCTAAACCCTCTTAAATTCTCTCCAATGGTTCCTCCATTATTCTAGGGTGAAAACCTAAGATAGAAACATGAATCCAACGGTAGAAACCCCGTGGTACTTGCTAGATCATAGTTCTTCATCTTATGGCTGTTTTGGAGGTTTCTTAAAAGTGAAATAACCTCAGGACTCGTCTGATTCTTGTTGATTAAGGTAATAATCTTTCACTCCTTCATACATATTATATTTTGAAGGTTAACTACAAGGGCTTACACTCCAACTTGAACCCCAAAAGTTGATTCAAGAAGAGAATACAACACCTATAGTGTTGTGGTATCATTGAGGATAATTGTGGGCTGTGTTTGGACAAAATTTCAAGTGTTTGATACTGTCTAAGGTGAGTATAAAAGCCTAATAATTGTGCTTAAGATTTCTTGTATGTTGGTTAAGTTGTTAGGATAATAAACTACAAGATAATACTTGGATTAGCATAAGTCATTTTTATGGTGTTGTGTTGCCATTGAGGGCTGTTGTAAGCTAAATATAAATTGGATTTCAACTTGAAGCTACTGTAGGAGGAATTTTTATTGTGTTCTTGCAGGTGATTAACGTTATCTTTATGTTGATTAAGTTAAATCGTTGGACTAGACATGAACTAGTGAATTAAGTCGCAAATTGAAGAAAGTTTGACTTGTGGATTGTTTCCTTTGTTATAAATATATGGTATAAGGATGGAATCAATGATAATTACTTCATTATCATATTAACGATGTTGTTAATTTAATGTTAGAAGTATATAAGGGGTGATATGAGTTATGCGGATCCCGATCGAGCTTGCCTCTCAAAATGATTGTTGAACTAATCGGAGAGATTATTATGAATTATATTGTTGTTGTTTGGGCTGTTTGGTGACTTTAGGTAACATATGTGCTGAAGTAAAAACAGGGGAGGTGCTATCCGTTTTCTTGTAGAATATTGGTTTTGAAATACGAGAGTTACAATGCTTATATCATGACGACGAAGTCGGGTTACTCATTGTAGACGTAAGAAGATCATATTGAGCTTTGTTGACGATTGGAGAGAAGATTTCAAAGGTATGTTAAGGCTCTTCATTCATTCTTTTGGCATGATCTAAAGTGAAACGAACGTAAACGGTACTCTATTTCATATTGAATCTACTCCTAGAAACTAAGGTGGTCAATGTTGTTCTTTCCTTACAAATTTATTCTAAGAAAGTATGTATGATGCTTGAGTCCTAGTGAAGTTCATATTCATGGTTTGATGTCCATAATTTTAATAGAAGGTGCAACTACCTTACATCACTCCAAAAGGTTTAGAGCGTGATTCCATGAGTCCAACATGCATTATATATCGTATCTACTTTACTCTACCGAGCCACGCTATAGTCGGCGGGTACAACACCTATTGTGCAACCACTGATCAGTTGGATTTTACTGAGCTCCACGTGGCCGGGTACGTTTTTACCGAGTACTGATGTCGGGTACGATATGATGATGATGATTCCCAAAAAGGTGGATGTTTTTAAAAGATTATATATATATTATATATGTATCACGCATTTCATGTCACTATCCCTTAGAGGCACTTAGATGCTACAAGTTGTATCTCATATTTCTCTCTTTACATTACTGTTCTTATTTATGATTTTAGCCTTACATACTCAGTACTTTATTCGTACTGACGTCCCTTTTTCCTTGGGATGTTGCGTTTCACGCCAGCAGGTCCCAATAGACAGGTTTACAGTCCTCCTAGTAGGATATCAACTCAGCGAATTTGCTTCGGAGTTTCCTATTTGGTCAGTATGATTGAGACATGTATTAACTGGTATTGCGAGGCCCTGTCCCGGACTATATGACATTTATGTAGTCTTAGAGGCTTGTAGACAGATGTCAGGTATATGGTTACTTGTATGGCCTTGTCGGCCTATGTTTTGAGTTTACAAATGATCATGCCGGCCTTATAGGCATGTATGAGTTTCTATATAATGTTGGGTCATCCTATATCTAGGATGCACTTATATTTTATTATGATTATCTCATGACGACCCTTTTGGCCCATTTACCCATGATAGTATGATAAGAAATATATGTTATGTTGGTACTCGATTGAGTAAGGTACCGGGTGCCCGTCGCGGCCCTCCGGTTTGGGTCGTGACAGAAGTGGTATTAGAGCAGTTATGTCCTAGGGAATCTACAAACCGTGTCTAGTAGAGTCTTGTTCATGGTTGTGTTGTGCACCACACTTTTAAGCAGGAGGCTACATGGCATTTAGGGATGTCACTCTTTCTTTTTACTCTAGATCGTGTGGTAGAGCTCAGTTGTAAGAAATCAATCTTTTAAATTCTATTATTCATAATACAACGATGCCTACATCTAGAAAGACAGTTGGTAAGGGATTGAATGTGGCTGTGGGAGAGTTGAGTCAGAGGAACTCAATTTTGCATCATGCTTATGATGAGTAAATGTGAGGTCTTCAGCAGATCATATGTGTACTAACAATGTGTAAGTTTCTTGATAAGGAGATCTAAGGTAAGAATATCTATCCACCCATATGGTAAAAAGGAATATAAGAATTGGAAGTAGACACAATTTCCAGCAAGTAAAGGAAGCAAGGTGAAGAAGGGTACGAGGTACCCAATTAATGAAGATTAACAATATTTACAATTCAAGTAAGAAGAAAAATATAAGTATTTTGAGTTACCTTCAATTGTAATAGAGGTATGTACAATTGGCCACACAGATCTACGTTATGCCTTATGGGAGATAACAAATATAGTTTAAGAGAAGGATGGAATATCAGGATCTGGCTGGGGTTAGAGTAACCCAAAATTGTGGATGGATTATTTGTGTTAGTTGACATTTTCGAAGGATATTGAAAGTATGCTAATAGATCTCCTTGTGAGACACCCAGATGGTGCACTCTATAATAGTACGGCTAGATATAATTACTACAAAGATAGGCCCTGGAATCCTCGAAGGAATAAATATTACCTTAGTGTGGCTTCCATCCCTAGTAGAGAGAGAATGCTAGGCAACCCGAAAAGCCAGTGGATGGAGCAAGAGGAGCTAAAAGATACTGAATGTCTTGTTGGAGTTTTCAGAATAAAGTGATAGACATAAATGTTAGCATGGAAATAATAATAGAATTAATGAAACATTATGAGAAAGACATAATAAATGGGTGATAATGGTAAATCAAAATATGACAGGATGACAGAGTCCATAGTCAAGTGAAGGAAAATACAAGAGGAGACATGCCTTGAGACAATAAAAGTATAAGCCCTA
>MDKI01114852.1:0-16892 GCA_005239505.1 Nicotiana paniculata
CTTGACTACTTGTAAAAGGGTAATATTATCTTTTCGAAAGGCTTTTAACAAAAAAACGGGTACAGGTACAAACATAAAAACAAAGCGGATACAAATTAAAGAGAGACGCCTAAATAGGGCGCCCCGTGCAATTTTTACAGTGTCCAACTGTGCCCAAAGTTCATTTGGATAAAAGTAGGCTAAACAATGGGTCATAACTCAACCCATCCAATTTGATCCAAATCTTTCCAATATTCTCAATTCTAAAACAAATCAAACCCTATTTTTTTAAAAAGAATTAAAAATACATGCGCATATAATCTCTTGTGACTCAAATTATGATATGTTGCGAGTTATTTTGGGGTACCTCAAAAATAGCCCAGCGCTAGTCCTTTATTTTATTGATATAAATTTTGTTTGTTATTTTCTCTATTGCGTTAATGTGTTTTTGTTTTATTTTCAAACTTTTTTCATATTTGATGATTATTTTTGTTAGCAAGAGTTAGTAAATAAATCATTCGACGAGTTCTTTTAGTTAAAGTTTCAAACATACCTTTTCTTAGGTTATACTGATACACTAATTGGTCCAAATTAGTTTTTTAATCTTATCATGTTTAATGTTGTAACTACAAAACAAAACAAAAATACACTATTTTCCTGTTTCTTTTGTCATTCCTTTTTACCTTAATTATAAGTCAAGATATTAAGAGGTTTGAGTTTAAATTGTGATACTTAAAAATAATTGGCATCTAGTTTGTATTTAAGTTATTGTACTAGTCTCACTCTTATGGTGAATAGAATGACAAAAGTATTTCATAAAAGAAAAAAATACAAACTTGGATAAACAAAATAAAAAATTACTAATTATCAAGTGCCTGAGAATGGGAAATGAACAACTGAACAAGAGATTGAAGCTATAACATAGGTCAAGATTGGGCATCATCATGGGTCCATCTTGGGCTGATGTTTTGTGATGGGTTGGGCAGTGGGCTAGCCTAAAATAACATATCTTCAACACTTTTCCATCCCAAACGCATTAAAACTTGGGCGGTTTGGGCAGGTCAAATAAGTTTAGATTAGTTTTGACACCCCTGTATTTTTAAGTTTTGCTCATGGGGCAACAAAAATTCAAAAGCATCCACATTTACAGCTATGTGTACTTCATCCAATTTAACTTGTACATATTTGGACTTTAATTAATTAAATTGCCTAAAAGGATATTAAAAATAATTTCACATAATAAATAAAGGAACAATCTGGAATATAATGCAGGTTAATTCTAATACTTAATAGATTAGATTACACTATTGTTATTAAAAGAATTAGTATTGTAATTTACACAATTTAAATCAATAGAGGGACAGCTTCTTGTTTACCCCGAAAGAAAAAATGAGTTGCACCAGATTGTGAACTTGGTCCCCATTGGAAAAAGAAATCTCCCAAACAGTTTATACTACTAGAAATAATTGGTTCTTTTGTAACATTCTCTTTCTCTCTCTCTCTCTCTTTTGGTCTTTTCTACTACTCAATGTAAACACGTAACGGGCCGGGCTAACCCGATTCTGGACCAGGCTGATTAAAGGGGCTGGACAGGGGTGGGTTAGCCGTTGAACTGGCTTGTGTTGGTGGGGTTTTTGATACCGGTTAAAACCAGTAATGCCTTGTCAAGTTTGGAGTGGTGGATCGGACCGGCCCAGATCGGTTCAACGCCAGTTCCTCTTTTTTCTTTTTTTAATGGCACTTGACTGTTGCCCAACGGCCTTAATTGCAAGAATAACCTTTTTTAGAAAAAAAAATAATACTTTCATTATTTACTAATTTAAACCCTTTGAAAAATTATAAAGAGACCCCGTTCCCTCCCCCTCCCCCCTCCTCTTAATTTCTTCACTCGTCTATCAATTCTCAAACCCAAATTCTCAATTGTCATTCTCCATTCTTCAACTAAATTATTATCAACTATTTGGCTCTCATTTTTTTGAAATTTTATTTATGATATTATTTGAAGTTTGAACAATTGAAGTTTATTTTCGTCGTAACGTCGTAGTTGAGAAATTCAATTTCAAGCTTAAAAAATCATCAAATGTTCAATTTATTTATTTCAGAATTCGATGCACTCATTCCAACTCTCTCTCTTATTTAATGTTTTATTTGCATACTTAATTTTTATTTGCGAATTTGTTGCATTTTACAATCTTAATAAAAAAGTATTTGTTGCATTTTACAATCTTAATAAAAAAGTATTATGTATGTCTTTTGATGATGCTTCTAATATTAATGCTGTCATTTCACCATTAAAACGGCATTTGCAACCACCACTTGATGATATCTTTCATGTTAGGTGTGCATGTCTTGTTTATAATTTAATTGTTAAAGTGACATTGATTTATTTTCGACTAAGATTATTCATGTTAGAAGAGAAGTTGACGTTATTCAAGGAAATGATAGAAAATCTAGACTTAGAGAATTTAAGGCTAAGTGTACCGAACATAATCTTAACCCCAGATTCATGCTAGATGATAACTAGGTGGTATTATACATACTTATTTTTAAGATGTTTCTATAAATATAGATTGTCTATTGAAGTTGCTAATGCGCATTGTACTGATCCAACCTATGATGACCCGATATGTCATTTTTGTTTTAGCCTTTATTGCCATATTTTGAGACCTTGATGAACTCCATTTAGTGTTCCTCGATTTATGTGCATAATCAATGTCTTGTTTTGGAAAATCTTTATGTGAAAAATTGAATAAAATATGAAATTTTGCCTTTAAAAATAATTTTTGAGTTGACTAAGGTCAATATTTTATGTAAACGGACCCGGATCACTATTTTGACGGTTTCGGTGGGCCCGTATCATGATTTGAGACTTGGACATATGCCCTTAATTGAATTCGAAAGTCCCTAATTTAATTTGACTTGATTTGGTGAAAATTAGTAATTTGAAGGTTTAAAGAATTTTGATGTTTGACCGTAGGATGACTTTATACTTATCGAATTCGGATTTCAGTTTGTGTTCGAATACCAGGCGCTACGACGCTGAAGTAACCCATGCCATACTCCCAGGAAAAGCTCGAACGATAGGTTCAGTTCACTATTATTGACTTGTCTACAAAATTTGGTTCAAAACTAAGTTGATCTGACATGATTCAGATGCTAGATTGTAAATTTGAAAGTTCTAATGTTTCATTGAAAATTTCATATATTTTAATGTCCAATTCGTGGTTCTAGGTGTTGTTTTGGTGTTTTGATCGCGCGAGCGAGTTCGTATGATGTTATTACACTTGTGTGCATGTTTGTTTTGGATCCCGAGGGGGTCAAGTGAGTTTCGGATAGGCTACAAGTCATTTTTGGGCTTAGAGGTTGCAACTTTAGCTTGTTTTATGATATATGGTGTGTTCTTCGCGATCGCGAAGCTACTCTCGTGATCGCGAATGGTAACTTCGTTCGGGGTTGGAGTTCTTCATCGAGAACGCAATGTCTAGGTCACGAACACGAAGCACCGGAGGGGTTACCCTTCGCGATTGCGACCAACCTCTCGCGAACGCGTAGTGTTAAGGGGACCTGGGAAGGGAGTTGACTGTTACTCTACGCGAACGCGAGCCCTGGCTCGCGAACGCTAAGGTCAGGGGCGAAGCCTTCGCGAACGCATGAGGAATATCTGGAGTGCATAGGCCATTCTGGCTGCTGTGCATCGCGAACGCGAAGAAGGCCTGCCGCCTAGTGACTTAAATATCCCAATTTGGGATTTAACCTATTTTTCACCATTTCCAAGTTTGAGCTCGGCCTAGAGGCAATTTTGAAGAGAAATTCATCCCAACTTCGTAGGTTAGTAGATTTTAACTCGTTTTCTTCCATTTTCATATGCATCCATTGATTTATAACCTTTAATATATGTTTTTTCATGGTAAAAATTAAGGAGTTGGGTAAAAATTAAGAATTTTGAGAAATTGAGATTTAGACCTCAAATTGAGGCCCGATTTCGAAACTAATCATATAATCAGGCTTGGGGGTGAATGTGTAATTGAGTTTAGGTCCTAATCTCGGGTTTTGACCAAGCGGGCCCGGAATTGACTTTTGTTGACGTTTTCCAAAATCATTAAAGATTGAATCTTTACTCACTTGTGGGTAGTTTCTAAAGCTTATTATAAATTTTTTGAACTATATTTGGTTAGATTCGATTGGTTTGGAGGAGAATTTTAGAGGAAAGACCCCGATTTAGCTTCGACTTGATTGCAGAGTGAAGTAAGTGATGACTTGAGGGAATTAGGAATTTGTGAACTATGTGTTCTGCGGGTTATTTGAAAAAATGGTGTATATGTGAGGTGACGAGTGTATACACGCTGTCAATATATTTGTTTCCATGTTTTCTTGTTATTTCATGAATTATCTTATTCTATGCCTTAAATGTTACATGCTTTATTTGACTTCTAGGCCGTTATTGTTATTTGTCATTTAATCATTCTTGTATTAAATTGTTCGTCCCTTCCATGACGCAGTGCTTACGTGCCACTTGCCTTAACTGTTTTGCTTGAACACTTTAAATGTCACATGCTTTATTTGTCCTATTATTTTTGTTATATTTGTTGCATCCTTTGATTATTTTGTGGTCCTTTATTGCCTTGCACCCTTCTCTATATGTAGAAATTCCTGTAAATTTAGTGGTTGGATTGTTTTTGTTATCTGAAATTGATTGGGGATCCGGTTGCATGCCGCAAAGGAAATTGAAAGATGATGAATTGAAATAGTGGAATAAGGTAGGATACTCTATGCTGATAAATGATGATATGATGGGATCAAGTTGCACGCCGCAAAAGATCGTATATAGCTATTTCATGTTGATAAATGATGATATGGTGGGATCGGGTTGCGGGCAACAGATTTATACGTGGTACTTGATATTGATAAAGGATGATATGTTGGGTCGGATTGCACACTGCAACAAATTGTGTCTGTTGCACTCGTTGTTGTTGATGTTGTGTTGCTTTTTGCATTCTTATACGAGATTACGAGACTTGTTATTCTGGGCTTTTTGATAGTGAGGTACGAGTTCATTTCCACAAATTAGTTGCTTTACTTCCATTTTCTGCCTTTTCTTCCCTGTTATTATTATTATTATTATTTATTATTATTATTATTATTATTATTATTATTATTATTATTATTATTATTATTATTATTATTATTATTATTATTATTATTACTACGTACAGATTATTGTAAGTAGCCGCTTAGCCTCGTCACTACTTCGTTGAGGTTAGGCTTGGAAATTACAAAGTACATGAGGTCGGTTGTACTCATACACACTCTGCACTTCTTGTGCAGATACCAGAGTTGGCCCTAGCGGCATTCAGTAGTTTTTGCTCGGATCCTGTCGCTGGCGGAGGCTTGAGGTACATCTGATGTTGACCCGATTGATCGTTTTGTGTAGTTGCGCCATGTTTTCCCTTTTGATGCTTCACACATGTGTGTTTATGGTCTTATGACTTACGGGGTTGGTTAATTTTATTCCGAGAAGCTTTCGGGTTGATTTGGACCCTTTGATTCTTGACTTATAGGTTTAAATTAGAAAATATTGACCAAGCTTTGGCTTTTATGAAAACGACATCGGAACTGTGCTTTGATGACTCCGATAAATTCGTATCGTGACTTCAGACTTGGGCATATACCCAAAATTGATTTTGGAAGTCCGTAGGTTAATTTGTCGAAACTTGGCAATTTGTTGTTGAAAAGTTTGATCGTAGGTTGACTTTTCGCCTCTAGCTCAAAATTTGATTTTGGGTATTGGAATAGGTCCATTATGATATTTAGAACTTGCTTACAAAATTTGGTGTCATTTGGAGTTGATATTATAGGATTCAGAGTCTTGTTGAAATTTTAGAAATTCTTGAACTTATTTTGAAATTCATGCATTTTAGTGTTTGATTCGTAGGTTTAAATGTTATTTTTGTGTTTTGATCGCACAAGTGAGTTTGTATGATATTTTTGGAGTTGTGTGGATGTTTAATTTGGAGCTTCGAGAGCCCGGATGAGTTTCAGACATGTTTCGAAATGGTTTTGGACTAAAATTGGACTGCTGGTGTGCTGGTGTTCTGTTATCGTAGTTGCGAGCACCAACCTCGCAATTGAGAAGGTGACATTAGGGGGCAGATGTCTCAAATACGACTTCCTCTTCGCATTTGCGAAGGTAGTAGAATTTGGACTAAGTTCACAATTGCGAACATTTGTTCGCTTTTGTGAAGTTTCCAGCTTCGCAATGGCGAAGCTTTTCTCGCAAATGTGATGATGACTTAGGCTTTCAGGATTTGCAAATGCGAGTCCTGGTCCACAATTGCGAGGGTTCGCAAATGCGACATCTGCAGCTGGTTAAAGGGTTGGGATACGGGATTTTTGAAAACATTCTCTTATATTTGAACCCCAGACTCGGTAGGGGGTGATTTTGAGAGGGGATTTTCACCTAGAAACCTTAGGTAAGTGATTCTAATCCATTGCTAATCATATTCCATCAACATATCTAAGATTTTAACATCAAAATCATGTAAATCGAAGTGAAAATTTATGAAACTTTGTCAAGTTTCTAAAGAGTAAGAAATTGAGCTTTGAGAGTCGATGTGGACTCGGATTTTGAAACTAATCATATATATGAACTCGTGGGGTTATGATTAGTCGAAATATTCCATTGGATCTGGATTTTGACCGGGCGAGCCATGAGTTGACTTTTTGGGAAAAGTGTAAAGATCTTAGTTTTATCTATTGCAATTGAATTTTCTAGCATTGTTTGATGATGTTAAGTCGATTTTGGTTAGATTTGAGCCGTGTGCAAGCCAATTTTAAGGGAAGAGCTATTTTCGAGTGTTGAATTGGCCTAGTTGAGGTAAGTATCTTGCCTAACTTTATGTGGGGGAACTATCCCTTAGGATTTATGTTTATTGATTCATTTGTGCTATGTGAAAGCTGTATGCAAGGTGACGAGTGAGTACACGGGTTGAACGTGGTATTTGACCGGTTTAGGCTCCTTAGGCACTTTTCATGCTTTAATTGAACTGTAGTATCATGTTCTAAATTCCTTTAGTCACTCTATTCTTACTTGTGTTAGTCTATCCTTACATGCTTTAATTGACTTGTTTAACACTTGTTCTACATTCTACTTGATAAATTGCTCTCATGCTTAGGTTGAACTTGTTGCCTCTATTAATGTTACATGTTATCTCTTTCATTATTGATTATCATTATTTGAAGTTATTGTTCGTGTTATCTCTTTCATTATTGATTATCATTACTTGAAGTTATTGCTCATGTTATGTCTTTCCTTGTTGATGTCCATTATTTGAAGTTGTTGTTATACATTATATCTTCCATTGTGAGCTATTCTTATTTAATATATTGGTTATACATTTTCTCTTATTGTTGAGTTATTGGTGTTTAAGTTATGAAAGCCGTTATGATGTTGAGGCAAAATTGTTATTGTTGAAACATCTTCCTTGTTGAGCATTTTACATTCATTATTGTTGTCGATATTCTTGTACACGTTGTGGTGGAGCTACGTACTATTGTTGTGGAAATATTAATATTTTTGATTGTTGGCAAGTTGTGATATATGGACACTTGTGGTGCGAGTTGTTATTGTGATGTGTATTGACGTGTATGCGACGGTATAAGGCTTGGGGTTAATGTGCATGCGACGGTAAAAGGTGGGACTTATGCGCGTGTTGTTTGTAGGGGAACTACGTGATGCCACGCGACTTCATAAGGTGGGCTAAAGTGCGAGTAGCTATTTTGGAAAAATTATTTTCAAAACCTATTTCAAATGTAAGGCTCACACGACGGTATAAGGAAAGATTATAATTGAAATTGAGAAATGTGAATATGAGGTGGTACCTCAGTTGTGATTCTTGATCTATACGAGGCAGTACCTCGGTGCTGATTCTTATTGTACATGAGACGGTACCTCATTGTGATTTTGTTGGTTATCTTATGTTGCAAAGAGTTTTGGCGGAAAAGTTTCTTGTTGTTTTGTTCTTCCTTGTTCTAGCAGTTTTGTCCGTATATGATCACTTTGGTCCTCTTCAGTTGCTTCTTTTATGTTATTTACATGTTTAATTTCCAGTATTAGTTCATGCTATTATCTTATTTCGTATCAGGTATTTCTCCGCTTTACATTATTATTCGCTCTTTTGGTTTCATTATGCTTATTTATATCCTAGTAGGTGTCTTGATATGACCTCGTCACCACTCTACTGAGGTTAGACTTGATACTTACTGGGTACCGTTGTGGTGTACTCATACTATATTTCTGCACAATTTTGTGCAAATCTAGGTACGCTTGCCCGTGCAGGACTCTAGAGTTGGTTTGAGTTGCTGTTTGGAGGTTACAAGGTATACCTGTTCCACGTCTGCAGGCCTCAGAGTCACCTTCCCTTATTATTATTGATTGTTGTATTTTTTTTCAAATAGTGATGTATTAGACACTTTAGCTTACTCTAGAGCTTATGATTCTATTCCACCATTCTTGGGAAGTGTACGATTGAGATTCTTTTTTTTCGTAAGTTTATGTAAGTCTATCAGACTGGTTGTTAGTATTTTGTTAATTATATCTGTTCAATTGTTATCAAATGTTAGGCTTAATTAGTCATAGAGACTAGGTGCCATCACGACATCCTACAGAGGAAAATTGGAGTCGTGAAAAGTTGGTATCAGAGCTCTAGGTTCATAGGTGTTATGAGTCATAATCAGGTTTAGTAGAGTCTTGCGGATCGGTACAGAGACGTCTGTACTTATCTTTGAGAGGCTACGAAACTGTTAGGAAAACTTCACTTCTTTGATTCCTTATCGTGCGAATTGATTGACTTCGAAAACTGAATCTTTGACTTTCTATTCTTTCACAGATGGTAAGGACACACACTGTTGGATCTGACGATCAGACACCTGCGCCCCTGCTAGAGTCGCGAGAGGCCAAGGCTGGAGCCAGTGTAGAGTCCGAGGATAAGCATGTGGTGCAGCCAGAGCACCTGCCTGAGCTGTGACAGAGGAGCCACCATTTGGCTCAAGTTGGGGACATGCACCCGAGGTTCCTATTGCCACCCCTGCACTTCAGGAGACCCTCGCACATTGCTTGAGTATGTTCGGTACCTTAGATCAGACGGGGTTGATTCCACTTGCACCAGCCACATCTTAGGCTGGGGGAGAATCTCAAAATCTCGCGGCCCGAACCCTAGAGTCGCGGGTCTAGGTTGATCAGGTCCCATAGGTTATACCGGTACAACTTGTTGTTATAGTTCAGCGCACGATTAGGGAAACAACGTCCGAGGATGAGTATATTAGGCTTGAGAGGTTCAAGAAGTATCTCCTCCTTCTTTCAGTGGTTTAGCTTCAGAGGATGCTTATGATTTTCTTGAGAAGTTCCACCGTATTCTCCGCTCCATGGGTATTGTGGAGACGAGCGGGGTTGCTTTCACTACTTTTCAATTGTTCGAAGTGTCATATCAGTGGTGGAGAGTGTACGAGGAGGGTATCCCAGCCGATGCAACTTCACTTTCATGGACCCGATTTTTAGAGTTGTTCTTGTGAGAGTTTGTTCCTTGGACCCTTAGGGATGCATGGCTCGTGGAGTTTGAGCAGCTGCTCCAGGGTACTTGACATTGTTAGAGTATGATATCCGATTCAATGATTAGTACAGACATGCAACTGCGTTGGTTTCTACAGTCACAGAGCGAGTCTGTAGATTCATCGAGGGGCTCAACTATGCATTAGATTCAATATGGCCCGAGAGTTGGAGACAGATACCCTATACCAGCTGGTGGTAGAGATTGCATGGAGGTTGGAGGGTATGCGAGGCCGTGAGAGAGGACAGGTAGGCCAAGAGGCCTCGAGGTATGAGAGGATTTAGCGCTGGTTATGCTGAAGCTACATCCCATCATGGTAAAGGCTATGTGAGTCGTCCAGTTCACTCAGCACTTCCAGCTTCCAGTGATGCTCCGGTTGTTCCGAAGTATCAGGTTACACACTTTGCTCAGCCACTTTCTAGTGCACCTCCTGCACGGGGTGCCTTTAGCGGCTAGTCCAGCCGACCCAGTAGCCACGCCCACGAGAGCTTGCTTTGATTGTGGTGATACCCGTCATATGGTTAGAGACTACCCCAGACTCAAGAGGGGTGCACCTCCACAGGCTACTCAGTCTCCACGAATTCAGTCTGGTCCATAGACTTCTTAGGCCATGATTACTGCCCACTTGCCACTCCACCCGTACAACCATCTAGTGGTGGGGGACGGGCGGGTAGAGGTTGCCCTAGAGGGGGAGTCCAGTCCAGATTCTATGCTTTTCCGGGTAGGACGGAGGCAGTTCTTCAGATCCACTCATTACAGGTATGGTTCCGGTTTGCCATAGAGATGCATCAGTCTTATTTGATCCGGGATCCACTTATTCATATGCGTCATCTTACTTTGCTCCGTATTTGGATACATCTTGTGATTATTTGAGTTCTCCTGCTTATGTGTCCACTCCTATGAGAGATTTTATTATTGTGGTCCGTGTGTATTGGTCGTGTTTAGTTGTTATTGGCAGTTTTGAGATGAGAGTTGATCTCTTGGGCATGGATTGGTTATCGTCCTATCATGTTATTCTAGATTGTCACACCAAGACTGTGACGCTGCTTATGCTAGGTTTACCACGATTAGAGCGAGGGGTGCATTAGATTATGTTCCTTGCAGGGTTGTATAATTTCTAAAGGTTCAACATATGGTTGATCAGGGGAGTGATGATTATCTAGCCTTTGTGAGAGATGTCAGTGCTGACATTCCTACCGTTGAGTCAGTTTCGATAGTGAGAGACTTTCCAGATGTATTTCTAGCGGATCTTCTGGGCATGTTGTCCAATAGGGATATCGATTTTGGTATTGACTTATTGCTAGGCACTCAACTCATTTGTGAAGAAGAGGGATGGTTCTATGCGCATGTGTATTGATTATCAGTAGTTGAACAAGGTTACAGTGAAGAACGAGTATCTATTGCTACGCATTGATGACTTATTTGATCAACTATAGAGTGTTAGAGTGTTCTCAAAAATTGGTTTGCGGTCAAGTTATCATCAGCGGAAGATTCTGGATCCGATATTCCAAAGACTGCCTTTAAGAATCTGTATGGTCACTACGAGTTCCTTATGATGTCATTTGGGCTGACCAACATCCCAACAACATTCACTTGATGAACAGTGTATTCCAGCCTTATCTTGATTCATTAGTCATTGTGTTTATTGGCGACATCTTGGTGTAGTTCTGCAGTTGAGAAGATCATGAGCAGCACTTGAGGATCGTGCTCCAAAACTTGGGAGAGAAGAAGTTGTATGCAAAATTCTCAAAGAGTGAATTATGGCTTGATCCAGTGGAATTTTTGTATGGTGTCGAGTGAGGGGGTCAAAGTAGATTTGAAGAAGATTGAAGAAGTGCAGAATTTGCCCAAACCGTCTTCAGCTACTAAGATCCGGAGTTTCCTTGGTTTGGCTGGGTATTAGCGTCGTTTCGTGGAGGGATTCTCATATATTGCTGCACCTATGACTAGATTGACCTAGAGGGGTGCTCTTTTCAGATGGTCCGAGGAGTGCAAAGCGAGCTTTCAAAAGCTCAAGATTGCTTTGACTACAACCCTAGTGTTGGTGTTGCCTACGGGCTCGTGGTCTTATATTGTGTACTTTGATGCGTCACGTGTGGGACTTGGCGTGGTGTTGATACAAGACGATATGGTGATTGTCTACGCGTCTCGACAGTTGAAGACTCATAAGAAGAATTATCCGGTCCACGACTTGGAGTTGGAAACCATTGTTCATGCATTGAAGATCTGGCGGCATTATTTGTATGGTGTCCCTTGTGAGGTCTTGACCGACCACTAGAGTCTACAACATCTGTTCAAACAGAAAGATCTTAACTTGCGGCAGCGGAGGTGGTTAGAGTTGCTTAAGGACTATGATAGCACCATTCTATATCATCCCGAGAAGGCCAATGTGGTGGTTGATTCCTTGAGTCGAAAGGCGGAGAGTTTGGATAGTTTAGCATATATACCGGCAACAGAGAGGCCATTAGCATTGGATGTTCAGGCCTTAGCCAACCAATTCATTAGATTGGATGTTTCGGAGCCCAGCCAAGTTTTTGCTTGCGTGGTTTCTCGGTCTCCTCTATATGATCGTATTAGAGAGCATCAGTATGATGACCCCCATTTACTTGTCCTCAAGGACACGGTTCAGCACAGCGATGCTAAGAAGTTTACTATTGGAGATGACAGTGTGTTACGAATGAATGGGCACTTATGTGTGCCCAATGTGGATGGTTCAGGAATTGATTCTTCAAAAGGCCCACAGTTCGCGGTACTTCATTAATCCAGGTGCCGCTAAGATGTATAAGGACTTAAGACAACACTATTGGTGGAGGAGAATGAAGAAAGACATAGTGGAGTATGTAGCTCAATGCCTAAATTGTCAGGAGGTGAAGTATGGGCATTGGCGGCCGAACGGCTTGCTTCAGGGACTTGAGATTCCCGAGTGAAAATGGGAGTGTGTCACCATGGACTTCGTTGTTGGACTCCCACGGACTTAGAAGAGATTTGACGCGGTATGGGTAATTGTGGACAGGTTGACCAAGTTGACTCATTTCATTTTGGTTAGTGACTACCTATTCTTTAGAGCAGTTGGCTCAGGTTTATATCCGTGAGATTGTCCGACTTCATGGCGTACCAGTATCCATCATCTTTGACTGGGGGTAATTTACATCACGTTTTTAGAGTGTTATAAAACGTAAGTTAGGCACGCGCGTTGAGTGGATTCCAACATTCCACCCCTAGAAAGACGGGCTGTCCAAGCACACCATTCAGATATTGGAGGATATGGTTCATTCCTGTGTTATAGATTTCGAGGGCTCATGGGATCAGTTCTTGCCACTTGCGGAGTTTGCCTACAACAACAGTTACCAATCAAGTATTTAGATTGCACCTTATGAGGCCTCATATGGGAGACAGTGTCGTTCTCTAGTTGGGTAGTTTGAGACGGGAGAGGCTAAGTAATTAGGCACAAATTTGGTTCAAAATTCCTTGGAGAAGGTCAAGTTGATCCAGGATCGGCTTCGTACAACCCAATCTAGACAGAAGAGTTATGCAGCTCGAAATATTTGTGATGTTGCATTCATAGTTGGAGAGCTAGTCTTGCTCCGGGTTTCACCCATGAAGGGTGTGATGAGGTTCGGGAAGAAGAGCAAGTTGAGCCCTAGGTATATCAAACCTTTTGAGATCTTTGAGAGGATCAATGAGGTGAACTACAAGCGAGCATTTCCACCTAGTCTATCTGCGGTTCATTCGGTGTTCCATGTATCTATGCTACAGAAGTATTTTGGTGATCCGTCTCATCTTTTAGACTTTAGCACAGTCCAATCGGATGATGATTTGACGTATATTGAGGAGCCGGTGGCTATCTTGTACTGACAGGTCCAGAAGTTGAGATCAAAGAGCATTGCTTCAGTAAAGGTTCAATGGATGGGTCATGTGGTCAAGGAGATGGCCGGGGAGACCGAGCACGACATGCAGAGTCATTATCCTCATCTATTCACCCCTTCATGTATGCCCTTATGCACGTTCGAGGATGAACATTTGTTTTAAGATGGGAAAATGTAACGAACCAATTGGTAATTCAGTGTAATTGCCCCTGTTTCCCCTTTTGATGCTTCACACATGTGTATTTAGGTCTTACAACTTGTGAGTTTGGTTAATTTCGTTTTGGGAAGTTTTCGGGTTGATTTGAACCCTTTGATTCTTGACTTAAAGGTTTAAATTAGAAAATATTGACCAAACTTTGACTTTTGTGAAAACGACCCTGGAACTGTGAGTTGATGACTCTGACAACTTCGTATTGTGATTTTGGACTTGAGATAATGCGAAACCCTCAAAAGCTGGAGAAAATCCTCCTCGTCTAATGATCAACATGATTTTTGGGAGAAATAAGATTAACATTGTAACCTTATCAGCAGCGAAAAGGACAAAGGTATCGGTGACACATAGCAAGAGACTCCGGGAAGTTGTCGAGGATGATATCTCCTTCACAGAGGAAGATGCAGATGGACTCCTAATGAATTACGATGTCTCGTAATTTCTCTCACTATTATAGATTTTAAAATTAAAATTGTTTTGGTGGATGACGAGCTAAAAACACAACACAAAATTATGTTCGCTAGTCGAATATAATATAGAATAATATCGTATCCACGGGATTGGAGTTAAACAATATTTTTGTAGTTCGTAGCTAGATTGCTATCCAGGAGAATCAGTAATTCAGAATTATGTTATTAACAACTAAAGTTAACTAAGAATCTAGATCTAATTGACTATGAAAATCGCAACAAAAGTAAGCAAGGAAGATATCAATAGGAGAAAATAAGGGTTGATTGGATAGGTTCAAGATAATTGTATGGGATTTAACTCTAGTTAATTCACTTCTAATGTTCAAGTGAGTCTCTCGAATTCAGTCAATTATTATTTCAATGTTTATTAGAAACTCCTATCTCGATTAAGTCTCAACCTCACAATATGAACCAATTTATGCTCGGTGAGATATGCAAGAATTCATAGAATATTGGTCTTTAGGAGAACCTCTTTCGATTATCCTCCTAACTAGGTCTAAAACAATAATTTAACTAGTCTCTTTCTATTACTAAGAAGAATCAATGAATTCAACCAACAAGATAATGCAAAAATATTACAAGTTATGCCTCTCTCGATTACATGAACATGTGAATATAGATGCAACAATTAAAATACCCAAAGCATTTCAATACATAAAAACTAGAGTTAATATACACAAAAAAATATCAATACACAAAATCCATCAATCCTTAAAGAGAACTACTCCATAGATATGGAGTAATTCATCACAAATATAAAGAAATGCATAAAATGATCCAAGCTCTTGTCTTGAGTGAGGATTGAATGATGAATTCATCATGCTTTCGCTTCTCCACCTCCTCCTTAGAATCATTAGGTCTTAAATGTGTCAAAAGTCCCAAATTTAAAGTTTTTCCATGTATTTATACCAAGTAGGGTCGGGCCTAGATGAAAATACCTTCTCCTACACGAAATAGGAAAAATAATCTGTAAAAATTGCACAGGCGCACCGCATGGGGTACGCGCCATGTGGGTAATTAGTGGGGATATCCAGAGAGTTGTTTCTGATAGGCAACAGGAAGTTTTACAAGCGCGTCGCACAGTGCGTCGCATCGTGCGTTGCATTAGTGCAAATTTCTCAGAGTACAGATTTTGTGTAACGACCCGACCGGTCGTTTTGCATTATCGGACCCCATTCCCCTAAATGAAACTTCCCTCGTGGCTTATTATGATTTATGATTTGGGGGGCGGGTGGTCCAAGTTTCAGAAGTGTTCAGAGCGATATTGGAACACTTGGTTCCTTCTGGTTGGCCTTCAAGGCCAAGTTTGACTTCAGTCAACCTTTTTAGTAAAGGACCCCAGAATCGAGTTTCGACGGTTACGGTAGATTCGTATGATAATTTCAGACTTGGGAGTATGTTCAGAATGGGTTTCGGATGACCCGGGAGCATTTCGGCGCCCAACATTGAGATAAGAGTTCCTTAAGTTCATATTGTGGTTTGTGACGTGTTTTTGTGTTATCGAGGTCCAAATGGAATTTTGATATCTAGAATAGTTCCGTTATGTCATTTATGACTTGCCTGCAAAATTTGGTGTCATTCCGAGTAGTATAGGTTGGCTCGGCGCATTGTTAGCGAATCAAGAAAACTTAAAGTTCCTAAGTTTGGTTCTAGGGGTTTTGAGGTGTGATTTTGAGTTTTCGCATTGTTGTGGGTATTCCGAAGGCTCGAGCTAGTCTTTATTATGATTTGGGACTTGTTGGTATATTTAGACGGGGGCTCGGGTGGGCCAAGGTGCCTCTCAGGCACCAAACGAGGCCAAAAACCAGCTGAAGCAGTTGCTGGTGCACCTGATCTGGTGTGACCGCAGGTGCTGTTGCCCAGTCGCAGGTCTGAGACTGCTCCTGCAATGCAGGCCTCGCAGGTGTGACCCCCAGGTGGGTTGCTCAGTTCTCGCAGGTGCGGGCTCCTTCCCGCAGGTGCAGAGCCGCAGGAGCGGACTCTAGCCCGTAGGTGCGAGCCCAGGACCTTGTCCCATTTTCCGCAGGTGCAATCTATTGCTCGTAGGTGCGAGACCGCATGTGCGGTCATCCAGTCAAAGGTGCGGAAACCCCTGTAGGCAGTAAGGTCTTTAAGTGCGAGATTACCCCATTTTCACTCCATTTTCTTCATCCATAGACGATTTTTAGAGCTTGGAAAAGAGCCCCACGACCCAGCTATTGAGAGGTAAGTAAATTCCACCCTAAAGCTAGTTAATGCATGAGTTCCTAGTTGAATTTAACTACCTAATTAGTGAAAAATTAAGGAATTGGGTAGTAACCCAGGGCTTTCGAGAATTTAGAGAATTACCCGTGAATTGGCTATGAAATAATACAAAAATCATATATTAATGATCCTTAGGTTATGGGTGAGTGTTTCCTTCAATTTTTTTTGAAATCCTAGCATGCGGGCCCGGGGTTGGATTTTGGGATTTCTTCAAGAATGATGAATTTGACTAAATAATAGGATAATTCCATGCTTTGAGAATAATTTGATATATTTTCGTAACGTTTGGTTAGCTTCGAGTCCTTTGGGTGACGAGTTCGGAGTTTCGGGCGCATTCTTGACCCGGGGAGTAGGTGCGACGCGAGGTGAGTCTCCTTTCTAACCTCGTAAGAGAGAACTGTCCCCATAGGTATTTTAAATGCTATGTGTGGTACTTGTGGGGTCTACGTACGTACACAGTGAAGAGAGTCCGTACGTAGCGACTATTATTATTATGTCCGGGTAGTTAGGCCCACATCAT
>MDKI01109557.1:0-36879 GCA_005239505.1 Nicotiana paniculata
ATTCTAGTTAAATATTTGTTCGAGTTTAGTTTAGTGGATAGTTAATCACAAGTCCCTGTGGGTCTTCTGCGTAAACTTGGCCAACTCAACTTCCTTCTCCATTCCTCTTCTGCGATACCCTTTCGCAGATGCGACTCCGCTTCTGCGGCTTAAGCGTCGCACCAGCGACCACTGGCTCTCATGACCAAAAGCGCACCTGCTCTTTTAACTGCGCATGTGCTATTCTGCACCTACGATCTCCCCACCGCAGGTGCAAAACACCAGAAACCAGCAACATCAGAATTTGTATAAGTCCAATTTTCCATCCGTTAAGGACTCAAAACCCACCAAGGCCCCTGGGACCACAACCAAACATACCTAACCATCCTAAACCACCATATGAACTTAGTCGAGCCCTCAAACCACCTCAAACAGTGCTGAAATCACGAATCATCCTATATTCGGTTGACCCCAAATTTTTCACACAAGTCACGTTCAACCTTACAGAACTATTCCAACTTCCAGAATCGAAATCCGATCCCGATAACAAAAATTTCACTGCCGACCAAAATCTCCAAAACATTGACTTTCGCCATTTCAAGCCTAAATGAGTTACAGAACTCTCAAATCGGAACATGCCCCTAAATCCAAAATCACCTAACGGATCTAACGGCACAGACGAAACTCCATTCCGAAGTTTTATTCACATAGTTTTGACTACGGTCCAAATCTTAAGGCTTAAGCTCCCGTTTTAGGGACTAAGTGTCCCAAACACTTCCCAAAAATCAAAACGAAACCTCCTGGCAAGACACAATAATAGAATATAGATACGGGGAAAGTAGTTAATAAAGGATCAGGGCTATAACTCTCAAGATTACTGGGCGGGTCGTCATCCTCCCCCTCTTAAAACAATCGTTCGTCCTCGAACGAGTATAGAGACATACCTGAAGATGTGAAAATATGAGGAAAACGGGTGCGCATATGCTGATCGGTCTCCCAAGTTTCCTTCTCGACCGACTGACCCTTTCACTGAATCTTTACTGAAGCAGCATTATTTGACCTTAGCTTTCTGTCCTGCATGTCCAAAATAGCCACTGGCTCCTCAACATAATATAGATCTATGTCCAACTGGATTGAGATGAAACCCAATACATGAGCCGAATCAAAGTGATACTTCCAGAGCATAGAAACGTGGAATACCGAATGAACTCCTGCTAGGCAGGGAGGTAAATCAATCTCATAAGAAACCTTCCCAACACGCCACAACACCTCAAAATGACCAATGTTTCTCCAGCTCAGCTTTCCCTTCTTCCCGAACCTCAAAACACCCTTCATAGGCGATACCCGGAGTAAGACCCACTCTCCAACCATGAATACTACATCGCGAAACTTTCGGTCTACATAGCTCTTCTATCTAGAATAGGTTGTGCGACATCGATCCTGAATCACCTTCACCTTATCCAGGGCATCCCGGGCCAAGTCTATACCCAATAATCGGGCCTCGCCTAGCTCGAACCAACATACTGGGGACCGACACCACCTACCATACAGAACCTCATACGGTGCCATATGGATGCTCGACTAATAAATGTGGTTGTAGACAAACACCGCAAGTGAAAAGAACTGGTCCCATGACCCTCCAAACTCCATCACACACGCACAGAGCATATTCTCTAATATCTAACTAGTGTGCTCGGACTACCCATCTGCCTGAGGGTGAAATGTTGTGCTCAACTCCACTTTAGTACCTAACTCCTACTATAAGACTCTCCAGAATCATGATGTAAACTACGTACCCAGGTCATAGATAATAGATACCGGTACGCCAGGAAGCCTAATGATCTAACGGATGTATATTGGAGCCAGTTGCTCGGAAGAATATCTAGTCATCACTAGAATGAAATAAGTTGACTTGGTTAGCCTATCCATAGTCACCCAGACTGAATCAAACCACCGCTGAGTCCGCGGGAGTCCAACAATGAAAACCATAGTGATCCGCTCCGAAATCTCAAACTTCTGAAGCAACCCACGCAGTCACTGATGCTCATACTTCACATGCGGGCACGAATCAACCAAACATACCAACCAATCCTAAAACATTATATAAACTTAGTCGATCCCTCAAATCACCTAAAACAATGCTAAGATCAGGAATCATCCTCCGACTCAAACTTAAACAACTTGGAATTTCCAAAATTCGACAACCAATGCCGAAACCCATCAAACAATATCCGATTGACCCCAATTTTTCACACAAGTCATATTCAACCCTACGGACCTATTCCAACTTCCGAAATCGAAATCTGATCCCGATATAAAAAATTTCACTGCAGACCAAGATTTCCAAAACTTCGACTTTTGCCATTTCAAGTCTAAATGAGCCGTAGACCTCCAAAACATAAATCTAGACACACCCTTAAATCCAAAATCACCTAAAGGATATAATGGAACAGATGGAACTCCATTTCGGAGCTCTCTTCACATAGTTTTTTCTACAGTCCAAATCTTAAGGTTTAAGCACTCGTTTTAGGGACTAAGTGTCCCCAAAACTAAAACAAAACCTCTTGGCAAGACACAATAGAAGAATATAGATATTGGAACTGTAGTTGATAGGTGATCGGGGCTATAACTCTCAAGACGAATGGTCGGGTCGTCATATTCTACCCCTTTTAAAACAATCATTCATCCTCTAACGAGTATAGAGACATACTTGAAGCTGTGAAAAGATGAGGATAACGGATGCGCATATGCTGCTCGATCTCCCAGTTGCCTTCTTGACCGGCTGACCCATCCACTGAATCTTTATTGAAGTAATGTTCTTTAACCTTAGGTTTCTGGCCTGCATGTCCAAAATATCCACTCGCTCCTCAACATAAGATATATCCCTGTCCAACTGGACTGAGCTGAAACGCAATGCATGAGCCGGATCACCGTGATACTTCCAAAGCATAGAAATGTGGAATATCGAATGAACTTTTGCTAGGCTGGGAGGTAAATCAGTCTTATAAGAAACCTCCCCAGCACGCCGCAACACCTCAAAAGGACCAATATTTTTCCATCTTAGCTCTCCCTTCTTCTCGAACCTCATAACTCCCTTTAATGGAGATTCTCAGAGAAAGACCCGCTCTCCAACCATGAGTGATACATCGCGAACCTTCTGGTCGGCATAACTTTTATGTTTGGACTAGGCTGTGTGAACTCGATCCTGAATCAAATTGATCTTTTACCCAGAATCGAATTCGAAGGTCCCTAGCTTGAGTTATCGCATTCTGTTAAAAATTTGAAGTTTAGAGGCTTAATTAATTTAAATATTATACCAATGTTTGAGTTTGTTGATACTGAGTCCGAATATTGGTTCCAGAATTCGGTATAGGACCATTACTATATTTATGACTGATTCAAATATCCGGTTGTTAAAAATAGAAATATTAAATTTTAAATGAAAATTCCATTTTATTTGGTGTCTGATTCATATTTGTAGGTGTTATTTTTGCGATTTGATCGCGCGCACAAGTTAGTACGATATTGTAGGACTTTTTTGCATGTTTGGTTTGGAGCCCCGAGGGCTCGTGTGAGTTTTGGATAGGCCGTGGAGTGAGTTTAGACTGAAAAGAAATGCTGGTGCTCATTTGTTCTTGTGTAGGTCTCTGATGTCAGAATTGTGAGGTCAGTGTGCAATTGCGAATGTCTTAAATTCCTATCATGATCGAAGTTGCAAAGAAAATATTCACATTTAGTAAGTGGTCTGGGTCAGCAGAGTTCGCAATTGTGCTCAAAATGGTCGAAATTGCGAGAAGTCCAAGTTCGCATTTGCAAAAAAACCATCACAATTGCAATGGCAACAAAATTGTGAGACATTGCATTTGTGAAGGAATTTTTTTAGATTTGCAGGGTTTGCAATTGCGAACCCCTGGTCGCAATTACGAAATCTGCATCTTGACTTAAGCTAAGTTAGACATTGATTTCTCTCATTCTTTTAAATTTTCAAACATAGAAACCCTAGAAACGATTTTTCGGAGAGCTCTTTTTTCCCAATTCCTTGGAAAGTGATTCTTATCTACTTTCTTTCAATTTTCCCTTACATTTCATAATATTTCAACCTAAAATCTAGGATTGTAATGGTGAAAATTGCGGGTTTGGGTAGAATTAGGGATTTTTGTAAAATTGGAATTTAGTCCTCAAATTGAGGTCGGATTACGAAACAAATTACAAAACCGGGCTCGGGGGTGAATGGGTAATAAGATTTTGGTCCGAATTTTGTGTTTGGACCAAGGGGACCCAGAAGTTGACATGTGTTGACTTTTTCAGTAATGACCTAACTTGAACATTTTTCATTCGTGAGTAGTTCCTAAGGGTTAGTATGAATAGTTTGGTTGATAATTTGCTAGATTTGGTTGGTTCAGAAGCTTGTTTGAAAGTCAAAGTCGTGGTTGAGGTTTAAGTTGATCTTTGGGAGCGAGGTAAGTGCCGCGGTTAACCTTTACTTGAGGGATTAGGACTTGTTTGCTACGTGCTACTTTTTTAAATGTTGGGTTCAACATATATATGAGGTGATGAGAACTTACACATTGTTGTTTGGTTAAAGCATACAGGTGATACTCGTTCCTTGTAATGAAATCCATGCTTAGATTAGTTAATTACTAAATTGATCGTTCTTCCCGCATTTATGGGTTGTCTGTGATTATTGAGTAATGTTTATGAAGTAGAGATTGGTATTGTAGACAATTGTTGACATAAGACTTGATCTTGATTATTCTATCTCCTTGTTGTTATATGTTGATTGTTACACGGTAAAGGAGAGTGTTAATAATGAAGGGTGATGCCATGCCATATTTGAGTTAATGCACAAAGGGTGTTGACGTGCCATACTTGAGAGTTAATGCACGAAGGGTGATGTCGTGCCGTATCTATTGTTTCATGATGAAATTGAGAGTAAAAGCACAAAGGGTAATGTCGTGTTGTATTCATCATTTTATGGTGATATTGAGATTAAAAGAACGAAGGGTTATGCAGTGCCATTATTATGGTGAGGTTGAGAATAAAAGCACACAGGGTGATGCCGTGCAGCTTTATTCATTATGTTTGTTCATTTTGTTAGTTAAAGGTTTATTGATTGTTTCTTATTATCATTCCCTTGTTGTAGTTAGCATATCTTTTACCCCTCTCACATGTCCCCTCCCTATAGTACTTGTTAATTATTTATTCGTTGTTATGTTGTACGTATATTTGCACTTGTATATGCTTATTTACGTGGGTATCGTGTCATAACCTCGTCACTATCTCGTCGAGGTTAGGCTCGACACTTACGGAGTATATTGGGTCGGCTGTACTCATACTACACTCTGCACTTCTTTTGCAGATTTTGGTACTGGTCCCACCTGTACATGAGGTGCATCAGCTTGAATTAGCATTTGGAGATTCGAGGAGATCTGCTGGTGTCTGGAGACCTTGAAGTCCCCTTCCATTTTCCATATTTATTGTTCTTTTCATTCAAGAAAATTGTATTTATTTCAAACCTTATTTGTGGAGACTCTAGAAGCTCGTGTACTTGTGACTCCGGATCCGTGTTGTACTTAGATATTGTTGTATTTTATGTCATTTCATACTCCATTTTAGTTTCGTTGCGGTTTAATTGTTTTTACTCTTTTGAAATCAACATTAGATTCCAGAACGTAGAAAATTTCAGATTTGCGCAGTCTCAGAAAGAAATCATATCTTTGTGTAGAAAAGTCATAATCACGAACCCTTTGATTTTTTGGAAACTTAACTTAGAAATCTGTAACATATCCAAAATTCAAAATTAATGCCTAAAGGATAGTTTCAGATAATAGTTCGAAATCAATACTAAATTTTGACACGACGACGATTTCAAATTTGTGCGACTTCACCAAAACTTTTGTATCTTGATGTAGGAATGTTGAAATCATGAACCATTTGATCTATTGGAAACTAAACTTCAAAATCTAAAACATATACAAAAAATAAAATTTAATACCTTAAGGATAGTTTCATATGATAGTTTTAAGTCGACTTTGGTTTCTAATATGCCTATAGTTCCAAATTAGCACGACTTCACCAAATTTTTGTATCTTGTGTGGAAGCATCGAGATTGCAAAATTGCCAGAAATTTAATTTCAGGAGCTTCATTCTCACCAAATATCTTGTGTTGTAGTCTCACTGATTTTGAAACGTCGTGAAGGCTCGCCAAAAAAACTTGAAGGTTTGGATAAAATGAAGGCATAACGAACTCACGGACTTCAATGCAAATGCTTGGCATCCTCCTAAGAGATATTAATAATTTTATTGAAGATACCAATTTAATATAGAGGCTTGCCCCCTTCATAATCAGATGGATCTAAAGTTTAACAGAAGAATGGTATCTCAGCTCGATTTTCAAGTGTCGATTGAATAGATTACATTCCATCGTACTTCATTCAGAGAATGATTGGGGGATTATGTATCTTTTGAACTTATGCGACTGAACTCAGAATGAAACTCTAAACTGCCTACATACCTTGGTGAAGAGGATCAAGTCAAATTGTAGTTCAGAATAGGTGATTTTCTTATTTATGTATTATTATTATTATTCCTAACTTTTGCCAGGCTGCCTCTTTCGAAGTTTTCAACCTAGCGAACTTTTTTTCTGTTTTTTATTTTTTTTATATTTTTTCGTGGGCATACATTGTGTAGACTCATACGGGTCAGGAGTGTGGGAATATGCAGTCTAGGATCATGCGTCAAGGAGCGTTGCAACTTCAGGGATAATATTTCTTCAAACACTTGCCATTGATAGGGTCGATTCTCACGCCATCTGCATCGACCAACTTGTAAGCCCCACTTGAGTAAGCTTCTTGTACGACATATGACCCATCCCATTTTGAAGTGAACTTCCCTACAGGTTTATGGGATGTAATTATTGGTCTTCGTGCGGCAAGGACTTGATCTCCTACTTGAAAGGATCTTGGGCGGACACTTTTATTGAAGGCGCGAGACAATGGAGCTTGATAACATTCAAGACTCTGTTGAGCTTCAAACATCTTATCATGAAGAGCCTCTAACTTTGCTAATAGAAGTCCAGCATTTTCTTTATCAGTGATCCCTTCTTGAATAGCTAATCGTAATGAAGGTGTTTGACGGCTTCGAATACATAAACGAGTTCATAAGAGGTTGCTTGTGTTGGAGTGGAGTGAGTTGTCCTATATGCCCGCAGAGCTTCTTCCATACGGTCAAGCCAGTCTCGTTTGAATTTAGATATGACTTTATTGAAAAAATTGCATAGATTCATGTTGAATGCCTCGGCTAGACCATTGATAGAAACATTGTACATAGAAGAATTGAGTTTCTTGAAGCCAAAGAGATCACAAATATTGTTCACAAACCTATTGTCGAATGGATTTCCATTATCTAGTATTAGGTAATGAGGAATGCCAAAGCGATAAATTATGCTTAATCTGACGAAACATGCAACATTTTCCTTCTTTACCTCCTTAAGAGCAACAACTTCAGCCCATTTTGAGAAGTAGTCGGTTGCAGCCAATATGTATAGGTGCCCACCAGAGGACTTTGACAATGGTCCAACAACATCAAATCTCCAAGCGTCAAACGGCCAGGATGCAACAGTCGGGTGCAATACTTCAGTAGGTTGATAAATACAATTCGCATGGAATTGACACGCCTTACATATTCGAGCGTAGTCCAAGCAATCTTTTACCATCATTGGCCAATAATATACCATCCATTTTATATGGAAGTGGAGATTTTTTGCATACTGGTGTGACCAACATACCTAGAATGTTCCTCTTCCAAAGCTTGGAGTGCTTCTTCTTCCCCTAAGAATCGCAACAACTTGGACTCAAATGGCCTTCTGTATAGAGTATCTTTGTAGTAAATGAAGCGAGGTACACGAAGATGGATTTCAGTCCTTCTCCTCGAATTTTTGGAAGTATCCCATAGCCGAAGTAGTCGATAATGGGTTGTCTCCATTCTTCTTTCTCAACTTTTGAAATATCGACAAGATACCTGACTTCATTTTCTTCACCTCCAGTCTCATTTGGTAGCGGTACTACCCATTTTTGGCAGACAGTAACTTACGCTGGATCAGGCGGGTTTAACGATGAGGCTAAGGTAGTTAAAACATCAGCCTTCTTATATTCTTTCCTTGGCACATACTGAATAGTCACATCACCTAGCCACCCTATTAATTTTTTAGCGTAATCATGATATAGGCGTAGTTCAGCTTCTTGACCTCGTAACTATCTAAAAAGCTGATTGACCACTAACTGAGAGTCACCAATGACTTGTAATTGCAAACCGCTTCATTTCGACATCCATTTCAAGCCCAAATATTAGTTCTTGATACTCATCAATGTTGTTAGAGCAGAGTTGCGTCAATGTAAAAGAGTAGGGAAAAAATTCACCTTGAGAAGTGACAAAAACTACACCAGCTCCTCCGCGATGTGCAGCACCATCAAAGTACATCTTCCATGGAGGTTGAAATTCAATGACCATTGCATCCTCATCAGGTAGTTCACCAGTTAGCTCCCAATCATCAGGTATAGGGCAATCTTCCAAGAAGTCTCCTAACACTTGTCCTTCTATAGCCTTTTGAGGGATGTACACAATTTCAAATTGTTGAAATTGGAGATACCACATTTTTAATCGATCATTAAGGACAGGTTTTGACATCATGAACTTGATGGGATTTGCTCTGAAACGAGACAAAAGATATTAGATTAAAAGTTGTGCTTCAACATTTGGATTGACAAGACTAGTTCCAAACATAACTTTTCGATTGACGAATAATTCAGCTAGTTTTGTGTCATCATCTTGCTCAAGCAGTAAAGAGAGTTTTCTTTCCTCTAACTATTTTCTTGGGCCAACAGTGCTCCAACAGAACATTCTTGCGCCGCAATGTATATTATCAATGGCTTTCCATGTATCGGGGATGCGAAAACTTGAGGCTTCATCAAGTAGGATTTAATGCTCTCAAATGCATTGCTACAAGTTTGATCCCATTTGAAAGGGATACCTTCCTTCGCAAGGCGACTAAATGGTTAGCACCTCCCATCTAGGTTTGAGATGAATCTCCTAAGGTACGCTAACTTTCTGTAGACTTTTCAATTCATTAATATCTCGAGGCTCAAGCATTTTCAAGATTGCATCTACTTTGACTTGATCGATTTCAATCCCTCGATGTCGGACAATGGAACCAAGGAACTTTCCGAAAGTAACTCCGAAGGTGCATTTCAATGGATTCGTCGTAGGTTGGTACCATCGGAGAAACTCAAACACTATTCTCAAATCTTTCAAGTGGTCGTCCCTCTTTCTTGAGTTTACCACTAAGTCGTCCACATTGCATTCGACACACTTATGGAGAAGGTCATAAAATATATTATGCATAGCTCTTTGGTAAGTATCACCAGCATTCTTCAAGCCAAAGGGCATTTCCTTGTAGCAATAAATACCCTTTGGTGCCATTCGAATTTGGTTATAGCTTGATAAACCATCCATAAATGACATTGCCTCATACCCAGTAGTAGCATCGATCATTAACTCTGCTACTTTTGGGTCCAATCTAGAATCTCCTTGTAACTCCAAGAAAAGACATCCCTGATCTTCTTGAGTAACTCAATATAAGTGTTTTCTTCATCAACTTCTAGTAAAGCACTTAGGTAGGTGGGTCTTGGTTCTTCGTTGGTGCCAAGGTTAACTTCTTTTAAGGCATCTACTATCATCTTCACCTCTTCTTCAAGTTCAGATGGAGCAATCTTTCACATCTCCATATTATTGAGGGTCCCCATCGTTGATGGATATGTGATAACACGGTGATGCATCCTCCAATTCTACATTATCCTCCATTGAAGATGGAACACCATTCTCTCCTTGTGCAGTAACATGATACATAGAAACCACACTTTCTTCATCCTTTTCACGTTCCTTAGTGTATACCAAAATATATGGCTTTGCCTTCAGTACTTCTTTAGATGAAACCATAAGTTTGTTTGCCGCCTCATTCTAGAAGGAACCTAACTTTGGAAATCCTTAGATATCCTCTGAATTTTGGGCGAAGCGGGTGTTCTTATGCTTTGATAATTTCTCTGGAACTTGTTCCTCTTCTTTAATGGAACCAATCTCTAAAACATGGAAGTCCACATAGTCGATTTTCCAAGTCAATCAAAGACAAAAGGCTTGTTAGAAGCGACAGATTCAACTTGTACTGTGACATTATGCCTTTCTACCCACTTTAACTTGTTCTTTCAATTTTCTACTAGCGCTGATATTAGTGGTTGTTAAACAGTGATGCTAGCTTAGACATCGTTCTCATGACTGATTCTTGTTTGATTTTTCATTAATTTGTGGCAGGACCTCTTTGTTGTTATCGTAGTAAAGTTGATATATTACTATGTTTATGCCTTTGTGAATCAACTACAACACATGAAGTAGAAATCAATATTACATTCTCCAATTCTTCTCAATTGTCATCATAACCATTTAAAAGAAAATTGCTTCGAGAAAATGAAATGTAGACGTGTCAATTAGCTATCCGTAAATAGCTTCACCCCCTTGCCCTAAAAAATATGGTTGGATGAAAGCATTTTTATTATTCATAATAAGTCGCTTTGCATGTTCTTGGGGGTATGTCCGATGTTCAATGTATCTCAACTTCAAATTTTTATCATCCTTGTTTAACAATTTAAACAGATGATAGTATCATTTATGTACTTGTCTAAAACAAAAGGGTAGAAATTTTGTCTCACGTCATATTTAACTTTTTTTTGGCTTGCCTCTTTCCAGAAACTGCTTAGAGCTTCAGAATTCTTTGCAGGTTCCATCATTTTGATGCGCCAGTATGGTGACCTCATGGCTATCTGAGGAGCCATGGATATACATTCTGTCACGACCCAAAATTTGCTAGTCGTGATGACACTTAATCTAACCCTCTAGGTAAGCTAACTATTAGCGATCAAATTTCAATAATTTTACCAAGTCAATTAAACATAATAGATTATATATAATCTATTACATTTCCCAAGGACTGGTAGTATAAATCATGAGCTTATAAGAATAGAGTTTACAAAGCAGAAATGAAATAAATACATAGTTTGTTTGAATAGTACATAAGCAACACAATTTAATCTTTGGATACCCTGAACAACTAAGGCAGCTACAACATGGATGCGGGTACATCGTCAAATCCAGCAACCCTCGAACACAGCAACAACTGTAGCCAACATCTGCACGTAATGTGCAGAAGTGTAGTATCAGTACAACCAACACCATGTACTGAGTAAGTAACAAACCTAACCTTAGGTTGAAAGCAGTGACGAGCTAACACCGGGTCGGGTCCAACACCAATATTTCCACAAGAGTTCATAACAGCACAAATGCAAGTATAAAAGGTTTATCTCAGTAGTAAAAATACTCAACTCGTTCACAATTCCAGAAAATAGGTATGCTTTTTAAGTATCTTCGTAAAAATTCAATTCTTTCGCTAAAATTGCAAAAATTACAGGTAAGTTTGAAAACTATGATTTTTCTCAAAATCCTTTCACTGGTAAGCGAGAAGTTTGATTTTACTTTCCTAATAACGAGTATAAAATCCCTCTCTATGCCCGCATATAAATGTGTGTAAAAATCATGAATGACGTGATACCATACAACATGAGAAAAATGCATCTCTATGCATGTATGTCATGTATGCATATGATTACCATGTATTCCAGAGATGAATCACGTACTCACACTCTCAGAGTACTCAATCTCATTATCTCACTTTTTCCACTCATCAATGCTCAATCACGCGGTACTGTATATGGCCCATACGGCCCAGAGAAGATCCATCCCGGAGTATATGCATCACTAATAATCAATCACTCAGTACTGAGGAAGGCCAATCCAACCCCATGGAGAAGATCCATCTCCAAGTATATAATTCTTCGGACAAGATCCATGTCCAGGGAAGAGCCATAACTCAATATAATCAATCGTGCTCACTGGGGGTGTGTATAGACTCCGTAGGGCTTCCTACACCCCATGCGCTATCATAAGTCATATCCAAGCATAAATCAATATAACATGTTGTGGCGTGCAACCCGATACCATAAATGTCACTCACAATCAGGCTCTTAGTGTCACTCAGCCATCAATCTCTTCAGTCTCACACTCGGGCTTACAATGTAATGGAACTAGCCCGACAATAATGATATGGTCACGAAGAAAAAATCCCTAAGGTCGTGATGGCGTCGGACACCCATGTTAGTCAAGCCAACTCATTAATTAATTGAAATAACTTTCCATTTTTAACATTTATGAAAACATTTCCTTTCACTTAATTACACATTAACAAAATAAAAGTCTGTTAATTAAAAACCATGGTTTAAAGATTACACTTAAGCAATTATATCCTAGAACCCGGTGTCACAGGTACATGAGCAATTTCTAAGAGTCTATACAATCATTACAAGCATGTCCGAAATACAACTGGATAAGGGAATCTTAAAATTAAATAAATACAGTACGAAGGACACTCTGTCAGCTGCGGATCGCCTCCGGATGATGCAGCTCGCCTAAGTCTTCCTCCTCCTTGTTATGAAAGTACGTGTGCAATAAAATGCACAGCAAGTGTAGCATGCGTACAAAAACAACGTTTACTCAGTAAGTCGACTGCCTAACCTCAGAGAGATAGTGACAAGAGGTCAAATTAGACACTTACTAAAGGTCAATTTAGAATATTTAGGTATGACACTAAGCATGATTTATCATAGGCAATTTATCAAAATCAGGATTTAAATATTTTTCAACTGCTTTCACGTTTAACACTTTATTTCTTTGTCATATTAACAATCAATCAACATGGTGATTTAATCAAACAATAATAAATCGACAGGAAGGAACAACTTCTTGCAAATCTCCTTTTATTAACTTTAAATCTCTGTCATTTCACTTGATAATTTAATATTTCAGGCTAGTAATCAGGCAAAATCATAGCAAATACGCAGCAAATATCATGCGCAAGAAATGCCGAGGGTCGAACGGCACGGACCAACAATAATAAATTGTGCATTGCCAAAGGGTCGAATGGCTCGAACCATAGATGCATCTATCTGCCCCGCTCGCGAATCGATCATGCGACGCGGTTAAAAATAATACAGCTAACTTTCTCGTGAATCATACATGTCACTCAGGTGCTCATGTGAATAAATCCATAAATACAGGGTCATCCTGCTCGCGAATCATCCATGCGACTCAGGAACCCAAAATTACACATATCCACATAATAAATCCGTATTTTATCAAGAATACAGTTTTTTCTCAGGAAAGTGGTAAAATTCTTATTAAAAGAAACATGAAATATAGGTTTTGAAATGTTTGTTTTTTGAAAGTTATTTGTCAAGTTTAATGATACTCCATGATACAACCCAGTTCATGTACACAAATATCCACAGCGGAACCAATTCTCTTTCTAGAAGATTAACAAAATGAACTCTATCTTCCTTTTAGATATTCAATTACGTTTTCGATTATATTAGTGGTTTAATATTACAGGCAGGATAACAAGTACACACATAAGGCATGCTAGTGGGTCCTACACTACTCGGACATGGCATAATAGCAGCTACGCGCGGACTCCCGTCACCTCGTGCGTAAGTATCCCCCGAACATAATAGCATGTACTGATTTAATTCACCTAGGGGACGATTCCCCCTCGCAAAGTTAGAAAGGAGACTTACCTCGCTCAGAAATTCCAATACCGGCTTCCAAGCCCCTCTGATTACTCCAACGGACGCACAATGCTCCGAAACTACCACATAACAGCAAAGTAATGAAAGTTCATTCTAATACTCTGAAAAAATTCAAATTATACACTTTCCCAATCCCGCTCGGAGAAATGACCAAAATGCCCTCGGGCCCATGTGCCCGGAAATCCCAAATTCTCGAATATACATTCTACCCATAGCTCTACTAGTTCAATCATGGAACTTACTCTACATTCCATACTCAAATTCGTGGCCAAATTCCAAATTTAAAATTTCTAGGTTTCTTCAAAAAATTCCAAAATTCCTACTAATTTCCATGCCTAATCCATGCATATAATCTTGAATTTATCTAATAAACATAAGGAATTTACTTACCTTGATGCCTGATGAAAATCCCCCTTGAAATGCTCTCAAAAATCGCCCATGACAAATGAAAATGGGTGAGAAATGACAAATACCCAACTTTAAAACATTCTGCCCAGGCCTCCTTTTGCACCTGCGGTCCAGTAGCCGCTCCTGCGGCTCTGCACCTGCGGAAATTCCATCGCACGTGCAGCTCCGACTCAACCCAGAATCTCTCGCTTCTGTGGCCCCTTCTTCACACCTATGCTTCCGCTGGTGCGACCCATCTTCCGCACCTACGGCCTTCTCAGCTCCAGCCCAAAATTCGCACTTGTGGTGCCCTTAGCCGCACCCGCGGCTCCGCACCTGCGGTCAAAGCCTCGCATGTGCGGTTAGGCCAGATGACAGCATCCTTTAGCCTTCTTCAACTTCAAACATTGATCCGTTAACCACCAGAAATCCACCTGAGGCCCCCGATACCCTGTCCAATTATACTAACCTATTCAAAAACATAATGTGGACTTGCTCGAGGCCTCAAATCACATAAAAAAACATCGAAACCACGAATCGCACCCAATAACCAACTTTATGAACTTAGGAATTTCAAATTTCTTCATCGGATGCCGAAACCTATCAAATTACGTGCGATTGACCTAAAAGTTTACACACGAGTCATATTCAACATTACAGACTTGCTCTAACTTTCAGGATCGCATTCCGACCTCGATATTAAAACTTCCACTTCCGGTCGGATTTCTCAATAACCTTAAAATTTCTATCTTTAGCCAAATGACTTCAAAATGACCTACAGACATCCAAATTCACTTCCGATCGCGCTCCCAATTCCTGAATCACCATACAGAGCTATTCCTAGACTATGAATCCCAAACGGACATCAACCTCACTGAAATGCACTTCAAGCCCAATTTCACGAAATCCTCCTAAAATTCTAACTTTCACAATATATGTCGTAACGCTCACGGGTTATCCGAACCTCGAGGCGGACATACACCCAAGTCTAAAATCATCGTATGAACCTGCTGGAATCTTCAAATCCTGATCCGGAGGTCGTTTACTTAAAATTCCAATCTTAGTTGATTTCTCCAACTTAAGGCTTATGAAATGAGCATTTTCTTTCCAAATCAATTCTAAACTTCCTGAAATTTAATTTCGACCACGCCCACGGGTCATAATACCTGAAACGAAGCTGCTCACGACTTCAAACCGTTGAACAACGCACTAGAGCTCAAAACGACCGATCGGGTCGTTACACTCTCCCCCACTTAAACCGACGTTCGTCCTCGAACGTGCTAAGAACTGCTCTGGAGTTACCTGAAATCACTTTTTAACATTTCGAGCACCTGCTCGAGCTACCTCAACCCAGTCGAGCATAATAACTTGATAAAATCTTGATATTTCTTCTTTATTCATATAATAAGCTCAGAATTCATTCAAACACCTGAAATTTCTCTGCCAGACCTAGTTCCGACATATAAACACCGCATCAACTACCACACGATATACCAGATCATAACTGCATACCATTGCTGAATCGGCACCATGCACCGCATAACTCATCATCTAACCACAATGACGTTCCCTGAACCTTAATAGCCAAAATTCCACGAATCTGGTCCTCCTCATAACAAATATATAGACATCCTACCATAATGCTGACGATACCACCACAACGGAAGAAATGCGCAGAAATTCATACCCAACTGCAGAGTTAATAAATCATTGAATGCCTCATCTTGACTAGAATCATCACCTCATTTTGAACCTGAATAATGGTATTTGTTCATTAATATACACTTATAACCTTATTGCACTGATCCCTGATACGATAGTCTCGTCTCACCCAGTATGAACTGCTCAGACAACAAATCACCCCAAACATGACCAACAGCCTCACATGATACCATATCGCACCAATAGACCATAACTCGAACATGATAATAAGAAATGACTCAGGAAGGAACAATTCAACTCACGCAACTAATTTTAATTCTTATTAGAAAATAGGAAGTAGAACACAAGAAAATAAATATAGGAACCTTACTCATCATCACTCTGTTGCGGCGTGCAATCCGATCTGAATAACATACCCGTGGTGACGTGCCACCCGATCCATACATAAAATTTACATAAGAATATATATATATATACGGAGCTGATTTGCTCACTATTACAAATTACTGAATATCGATCACAAGCACGTTAAGTTCATAATACCATCATGGGGAGACTGATAAAGACGTATGTAACAAAACTCAAACACAACGGAGGTACGACGTATATATATACACTCTGGATCTCAAGATCTATCCTTCTCACATAACATCCCCACTACGCGAGACCTCAACGCATAGGAAATTATCAAAGCCGTTTCATAACTCACACGGCACAATCATAACAAAACATGAATTTGAAGAAGATGGAACAACATCCGATGTCCTAATACCTTTCCATGAAAAGCGCTCTACTAAAATGAACATGCCTGGCTCATACGGAGCCCATAATCATATTTGAATCCATTCACAAACATCGAGCCACCTCGCTCGCACAAACTTAGCTATTAGCTTTTACATAGGTCTATATTAACCCACTTTCTCTCATAATACGCGAGAACAACCATCATCTCCGGGAAAAACACCCCATAATCCATAATCAACTAAACTGAATGCCCTCCAGGCGTAAATTCTCAATTAAGCAACATTGCACTTCTTTTTACTCATTCTAAATCTGAAATCCATCAAGTGACTACATGTCACACTTTATACAATCTTTTCGCGGTCATGCTTCCACGACCTTCCACCCAAGGCAACAAATCTTCCCATCCACCGCTGGCCATACTACGCTGAAGGACAAATCAATAACTCATAACTAGGGTCCGAAGCTTCTTTCACCGAACCTTAATCTCAGGTGACACTGAAGATAACACCAGCTTATACTGAATTTGAAAATCACTTTTTCTTGCTCTTCTATGCTCATGACATCCTTTTCATCACCGAACCGCAATCTCGATTATTATTCCCAGTTACATACTGCTTTCCGCACCTAACATGCCAACATGAGGTAGCACAAGAATTCAATCAAAATTTTCGAACAACCAATAGGGTGAACACTTCATCACATAGAAACCTTTTACTTAACTCAATTCAAGAGTGCCATCTCAACACACGAGTGAATTCCCACTATCACCCAACATGCAAATCCTTAAGTAGTAGTCTATACCACCATAACCCTTCCGGGATCCGCCTACACCTGGCAGTCCATAGCACTCAAATGCTCCCACATAAAATCCATTACGACGAACAACAAGCCCCGCACACACCGGCACAAACCATATTCTTAACTAAATCACATCAAAGGAACCGATCACTGCCGCAAATGTGTCATTTCTACCATGGCTAATCAATCTATCTTCTTTTAGTTGTCTTCAATCTGCCTCAAGAATAATAGCAACTTCCTTCAACTCATAGAAAGCTCAACCCTCACTCACCCCGAGTGACCTTGATTCACGAGATGATGCTGCCTATTCATGCAACCCGTCTCATACCCTCCTGGTAATCTCTTCTTCAATCGGGAGTTTATTTCCCTCACTCCTCCAATACCATCCTGCATGTTGAGACATATCATAGAACATTCTAACCATCCTCCTTTTTCTCAGAAATTACTCTGCAAAAGCTCGATTCTCGATCATATTGCTTCCTGGAACCCTTAAATGCTGACTTGACTTTTGAACTCACTAGGACCGCTATTGGGAGTCACCCACTCCAACTGGCCCCGAATACAATCAACTACGAGGCTCTTCTAGCATAGGAACACCCTTTTCAAGGAGACACGTGACTCAGTCACTATCCTTACAACTCGCCTATGCCTTAAGCATAAATTTTGAATCTTCCAAAGCCTAACCCTGGCCCGACAGGGCTAACTTCTGCAGATATTCATCGAATCCCACGCACAATTACCATTTTACTCCTATCCCTTAGGTGTAACAACTTGCTGATACGCCGACAATCCTCAACCCTATGATAACACAATCCTTTAACTCAACTGCAGATGGTGGAACTCCCCCACTTAGCGCGAAGCTACTCCTTGCACCACTCTAGACCTTGCTGAGATCCTTTCTCCTTTGATAACACGATCTTGCTAAACCAATCCGTCCAATTCTTCCAAATTCTCTTGCTAGCAGTCCCTAAATACTCAAATTCTATAGCATCATTCACACATTCCACCTCCTACCGACTAGCCACTAAAACTCCTCACCGGAACCTGCCAACCCCGCCATTGCTAACCTATTACCAAAATACAACCCACTTGTGGAAATCACCCGCGGACACCTCCCAATGACGTTGAAATGCACGCTTCCTGTGACATCAATACGCCATCTTACGCCCTGCTTCATTCACCAACATTACTAGTCCGTCCGTTCCTCATGGACATCCATTAAATGCGCGAAAATATTTTAAAATACTAAGATATGTTGCCGCTCCCCCACTTCAGGATCACTCCTTGTATCTCTCAACCCAGCAGATCACCATGACTTCACACTCTCCAAAGATCATCTTTCTCTAGATTCCTTCATTATCAACACTTACCTGGTACTGAACCATTGCACCTCACGATCTTTGCCAACCGCTTTCTTCAATACTTCTTCTCAATACTCGGACCCCACACAACCGAAGAAACCATAGCACCGCCAAACCTAACACATTCCTTTCGATCAATGACGACAACTACACGTCACAGGTGCATATCCCACCTCACTTGAAGACGCCAAGTCTTACTACTTTACCAACTCCAACCAGACCATTCAGAATCCAAATGCCTTTCCCCCTGTCGGAATAAAACACGGAAATCTCGAAATCATATTCTGAGAATACCTCTCTTCAAACCATTCATCACCCCCAACATACGGGCAAACATTCTATCATCATATTGACATCGCGCGATAACCAATCGCAAGCATCATCGCTACCTGAGCACAGCCTTAAGGCTCCCAGAAACACAGCTACTAAGCTGAAACTACATATTATTCCTCTGCAGGGCCATAACAACAGCTCCTCACTAATTACACATGGAAGCATCTCGAATTACATTCGTAGCACCATTGAGTAGGAATGATCATAGGCATAAGCCTTAAAGGAATAAACTCGCACGTTGAAGAATCAAAAAGGGAAGTACCCCTAACAGCCCTATAGCCTCTCGAAGATAAGTACAAATGTCTCTATACCGATCCGCAAGACTCTTTTGATACCATGTTGTCACGACCCAAAAATCCCTAGGGTCGTGATGGCGCCAGATATTTATGTCAAGCAAGCCAACTCATTAATTAATTGAAATAACTTTCCGGTTTTAACATTTATGATAACATTTCCTTTCACTTAATTACACATTAACCAAATAAAAGTCTGTTAATTAAAAACCATGGTTTAAACATTACACTTAAGAAATTATATCCCAACACATATCCCAGAACCCGATGTCACAAGTACATGAGCAATTTCTAAGAGTCTATACAATCATTACAAAGCATGTCCGAAATGCGAATGGACAAGAGAAATTTAAAATGAAATAAATACAGTACGAAGGAGACTCTGTCAGCTGCGGATCGCCTCTGAATGATGCAGCTCGCCTAAGTCTCTGAATCCTCCACCTTGCTATGAAACTACCTGTGCAATAAAATGCACAGCAAGTGTAGCATAAGTACAAAAACATCAGTAAGTCTCCCGCCTAACCTCAGAGGGGTAGTGACGAGAGGTCAAATTAGACATTTACTAAAGGTCAATTTAGAATATTTAGGTATGACACTACGCATGATTTATCATAGGCAATTTATCAAAACTGGGATATAAATATTTTTCATCTTCGTTCACGTTTAACATTTTATATCTTCGTCATATTAACAATTAATCAACATGGTGATTTAATCAAATAATAATAAATCAACGGGAAGGAACAATTTCTTCCAAAACTCTTTTTAATAACTTTAAATCTCTGTCATTTCACTTGATAATTTAATATTTCATGCCAGTAATCAGGCAAACTCATAGCAACTACACAACAAATATCATGCGAAAGCAATGGCGAGGGTCGAACGGCGCGGACCAACAATAATAAATTGTCCACTGCCGAAGGGTCAAACAACTCGAACTATAGATGCATCTATCTGCCCCGCTCGCGAATTGATCATGCAACGCGGTTAAAAATAATACCGCTAACCTGTTTGCTAATCATACATACGAATCAGGTGCACATATGAATACACACACAAATACAAGTCCATTCGTCTCGCAAATCATCCATGCGACTCAGGCACCCAAAGTTACACATATCCACATAATAAATCCGTATTTTATCAAGAAAACAATTTTTTTTCTCGAGAAAGTGGTAAAATTCTTATTCAAAGAAACATGAAATATATGTTTAGAAATAAATTTTTTTGAAACTCATTTGTCAAGTTTATTGATACTCCATGATACAGCCTAGTCCAGGTACACAAATATCCACAGCGGAACAAATTCTCTTTCTAGAAGATTAACAAAATGAACTGTTGCTTCCTTTTAGATATTCAATTACGTTTTCGATTATATTAGCAGTTTAATATTACAGGCAGGATTACAGGTACACACATAAGGCATGCTAGTGGGTCCTAGACTACCCGGACATGGCATAATAGAAGCTACGCACGGATTCCCGTCACCTCGTGCGTATGTAGCCCCTGAAGATAATAGCATGTACTGATTTAATTCACCTAGGGGGACAATTCCCCCTCACAAAGTTCGAAAGGAGACTTACCTCGCTCCGAAATTCCTACACCGGCTTCCAAGCCCCTCCGATGACTCCAACGGATGCACAACGATCCGAAACTACCAAATAACGGTAAAGCAATAAAAATTAATTCTAATACTGACAACAAATTCAAATTATATAATTTCCCAACCCCGCTCGGAGAAATGATCAAAATGTCATCGGGCCTACGTGCCCGGAAATCCAAAATTATCGAAGATACATTTACCCATAGCTCTACTAGTTAAATCATGCAATTTACTCTACATTCCATAGTCAAATTCGTGGCAAAATTCAAAATTTACATTTTCTAGGTTTCTTGAAAATTTCCCAAATTCCTACCAATTTCCATGCCTAATCCATACATATAATCTTGTATTTATCTAACAAACGGAAGGAATTTACTTACCTTGATGCCTGAAAAAAATCCCCCTTGAAATGCTCTTTAAAATTGCCCTTGACAAATTAAAAATGGGTGAGAAATGACAAAAACCCGACTTTAAAACATTCTGCACAGGGCTCCTTTTGCACCTACGGTCCAATAGCCGCTCATGAGGCTCCGCAGTAGTGGAAATTCCATCGGAGGTGCGGCTCTGAAGCAACCTAGCATCTCTCGCTTTTGCGGCCCCTTCTTCGCACCTACGCTTCCGCAGGTGCAACCCATCTTGCGCATATGCGGCCTCCTCAACTCCAGCCCAAAACTCCCATATGTGGTGCCCTTAGCCGCACCTGCAGTCAAAGCCTTGCAGGTGCGGTTACACCAGATGACAGCATCCTTCAGCCTTCTTCAACTTCAAACATTGATCCGTTAACCACCCGGAATCCACCAGAGGCCCCGTCCAATTATACTAACATGTTCCAAAACATAATGCGGACTTACACGAGGCCTCAACTCATATTAAACAACATTGAAACCACGAATCGCACCCAATTCCCAACTTTATGAACTTAGGAATTTTAAACTTCTACATCCGATGCTGAAACATATCAAATCACAACCGATTGGCCTAAAATTTTGCGCACAAGTCATATTCAACATTACAGACTTGGTCCAACTTCCGGAATCGTGTTCCGGCTTCGATATCAAAACTTCCACTTCCGGTCGAATTTCTCAAAAACCTTCAAATTTCTATCTTTAGCCAAATGACTTCAAAATGACCTACGGACATCCCAATTCACTTCCGATCGAGCTCCCAATTCCATCATCACCATACGGAGCTAATCATAGACTCGAAATCCCAAACGGACATCAACCTCACTGAAATGCACTTCAAGCCCAAATTCATGAAATCCTTCTAAAATGCTAACTTCCACAATATACGCTGAAACGCTCCCGGGTTATCCAAATCCTGAGCCGGACAAACACCCAAGTCCGAAATCATCATACAAACCGGTTGGAATCTTCAAATCCTGATTCGGAGGTCGTTTACTCAAAATTCCAACCTTAGTTGATTTCTCCAACTTAAGGCTTATGAAATGAGAATTTTCTTTTCAAATCAATTCTAAACTTCCTAAAACTTAATTCCGACCACGCGCGAGAGCTTAAAACGACTAGTCGGGTCATTACAGATATGATGTATCAATAAACAACACTGAGACTGAGATATAATATGAATGCATGAATATGACTGAGTACAAAATATCAATGTAACCAGTGAGATGACAGTAAGAAACGACCACTATGGGTCCTAACAATATCAGCATAAAAGCCTAAACATGATATTTAGCATGAGTGACAGCTCGGCTACTTTAACACATGGTGGAAACACAAATATCAGCAAAAATAAGGCCGCTATGCAGTGCCATTGGAACAAAAGAGTCCCAATTCACAGGGTGCGCGCCCACACGCCCGTCACCTAGCATGTGCGTCGCCTCAATACCGATCAAATAACACGTATTGTGGGGTTTCATACCCTCAACACTAAGCTAACAAGATTTACTTACCTCGAACGAGCCAATACCAATGTCGAACAGGCCAAGCGATGCTCCAAATATGGCATCCCCCACGTTCTGACCTCCGAACGGCTCGAAACTGACCAACAACAATTCAAATACATCAAATAATCCCAAAGGAACCAATCTCGATCATAAAAGATCAAATCTTGAATCAAAGCCTGAAACTGGCCCAAGAGCCCAACCCAGGAACGCACCTCAGAACCCGACAAAACTCACATAATCTGACAACCCACTCAATTATGAGTCAAACCATACTAGTTTCACTCAAATTCAACCTCGAATCTGCTTCCAAATTCCAAAGTTTCATTTTTGTGAAACTCCACCAATTTTCCCCAAAATTCATCCCAAATAACTAATCAAATAATGAATTCAATTAAATATTCAAGATTATTAGCCAAAACCGAGTTAGAGTTACTTACCTAGATGATTTCCTTGAAAAAATCCCAAAAAGTCACCTCAAACCGAGCTCCCAAAGTCCAAGATGTGAAATAAAACCCTAAATCTTATATAGGGCACCCCTCTGATCTTCACTAACCGGTCCAAAAAATTTCATCGCGATCTCGCAATCCTTACCGCGGTCCGCGTAATTCCTACCGTGAAAATCCCAATCTCCTGCGGTCGTGACAAAAATTATGCGGTTCGCGCCAGCCTCCATTGCTGCCCGCGAAATCCTACCAGTTAACGCAAAATTCTACTACGGTCTGCAAAATTCTACTGTTGTCCGCGAATGCATAACACCAGAAGAAATAACTAAGCTCCGAAATTTCCCGGACTTGCCCAAAACCCACCCCGAAATACACCCGAGGCCTCCAGAATCTCAATCAAAGGCACCAACAAGTTATATATCAACTTACGAACTTGGTCGAATCCTCGAAACTCACAAAATAACCTCCAACTAAAAAATTAACCTTGGAATCAAGCCGAAGAACTATTAAACTTTAAATCCCCACAAACGACGCCGAAACCTACCAAACCTCGTCCAAATAACCTCAAATTTTGCACACGCGTCACAAATGATTTCACGAGCCTACTCCAACTTCCAGAATTCCATTCCGACCCTGATATATAATTCTTCACTACTGACCGGAATCGCTAAAATCCAATTTCGCTAATACAAGCCTAATTCTACCACGGACTTCCAAATTACATTCTGATCACATTTCTAAGTCCAAAATCGTCTAACAGAGCCAACCGAACCTTAGAAATCCAAATTCGAGATCGTTTACTCATAAGTCAACATCTAGTTGACCTTTCAAACTTAAACTTCTAAATAAGAGACTAAGGGTCTCATTCCACTCCGAAACCACTCTGAACCCGAACCGACCAACACGATACAATAAAATAAAGCTCAAGATCACAAAAGGACGCAGAAATAGGGGAGGGGGCTCTAACTCTCGAAACAACCAGCCGGGTCGTTACACATTCTCTATGTCACGTTTCTAGTTTGACGAGGGCCTAGAATCTCTGATCATCCCCTTTTTTAATATGAAATAAATCCTATGTAAGAAAATAGGTTATTGGTTTTGATATTGGATTTCCTCAATATCTCATTTATGGAGTCTATTATGCTGATAATCACCTTTCATTCTATTTTTTCATTTTTATCAGCCATCTATTTCTTGAATTCTTTTTTTGTACTAATTATTATTAAATAGCAGATTAATTTCAGTGTTGTAGGTTCAAAAGAGATAGCCTTTTGTTTAAATGTGCAAAGGAGTTGGAAAGACTGTAACTAGATTTAAAACACAGAGGGGTCGATGGAAATTCATACTTGATCGAAAAGTTAGTGCATTTTTTTATAGATGAATGGGATAACGTGGATGGTAATTCCGACAATTCGACAGATGTTTTATCCTTTTAACACTATGCTTCAGCTCGGCCATAAATTTGGGAGTTTTTTTTCCAAATTTTGTTATTAAATATTTATTTATTTTTAGATTTTACCCTTTTTTGCAGATTTTGAAAGAAAATCTTCAACTCCCAAAAACAAATTTAGAGTAGTTTTTGAAGTTTTATACTCACAAAACTTCAAATTCTTTTCAAACAAAATACGTATTCAAATACAATATCTAACTTTTTCGCACGTCTCTAATTTTAAATGTTAGCCGAATTAATCTACTTTGTGCTTTTTACATACTTCTTCCTCATTAGAAATAGAAAACATAAAACGTTTACTTTTCATCAGACCTATTTCTTAATTTGTGTTTCATGTGATATTCCAAACAAGAAAGATTTTATATGTGTATATATATATAAACCAGTTTTAGTCCCAGTCCATTCCAAAGGACAACTCAACAACATACAATGGATACCAGCACAAGAAATGTACTTAGAAGAAGAGTATATATATAATGTAACGACCCGATCGGTCGTTTAGATCTCTAGCGCGTCGTTCAACGGTTTGAGGCCTTGAGTAGCTTCACTTCAGGTATTATGACTAGTACACGTGGTCGGAACTGGAATTTCAGAAGATTAGAGTCGATTTGGAAAGAGAATTCTCACTTCGGAAGATTTAAGTCGGAAGAATTGATTAAGATTGGGTTTTTGAGTAAACGGCCTAGGAATCGGGATTTGAAGGTTTCAACAGGTCCGTATGATAATTTTAGACTTGGGTGTATGTCCGTATCGAGTTTTTGGATGACCCGGGAGCATTCCAGCGCCTATTGTGGAAGTTAGCATTTTTGGATGAATTTCATAAATTTGGGTTTAAGTGCATTTGAATGTTATCGATGACCATTTGGGATTCTGAGTGTGGGAATAGCTCCGCATAGCGATTCTGTTATTGGGAGCGCATCCAGATGTGGATTTGGAGGTTCGTTGGTCATTGTAGAGTCATTTTTCAAAAGTTAGAAATTTGAAGGTTTTTGAGATGTTTGACCGAGAGCAGACTTTTAGATATCGAGGGTGGATTGCGGTTCCGGAAGTTGGAGTAGGTACGCAATGTGGAATGTGACTTGTGTGAATAATTTGAGGTCAATCGAACGTGATTTGATAGGTTCCGACATCAAATGTAGAAGTTTGAAGTTCTAAAGTTCATTAAGCTTGAAATGGGGTGAAATTCATGATTTCGATGTTGTTTGATGTGATTTGAGGCCCCGAGCAAGTTTGTGTCATGTTTTGGGACAAGTTGGTGTGATTCGACGGGGTCCTGGGGGCCTCAGGTGTGTTTCGAATCATTTTGGGATACTTTGGATGTTGGTTTACTGATATCCGGTGTTGTTCTTCGCATTCACGAGGATCCTCTCGCATTCGCGAAGAAGGATTTGGCTTCTAGGATTTTGTTCTTCGCGTTTGCGTTCGCGAAGAAGGAAGTTTTTGTTGCGCAGGTCTGACTTGGGAGGCTCATATCTCGCAATCTATAAGTAATTTGGAGATTATTTAATAATTAAAGTTGTAGCCTTTTTTGTGTATAGTTTTCATAAAGGTATACTATTTACCATTTGGATTTGTGTACAAAAAGTTATGGTTGGTACACTACAAGCTGTCTGGGAAGATGAAGAAGAAATTTGTGTTGCACAGGACTGACTTTTTCTCGAAATCTGTATGAAATTGGGAGATTGCCAAAACATGAAAATTGTAGATCTTGGAGTATCGTTTTCATAGCATTAAACCATTTGCAATTTGGAGTGTTTTACAAATAGTTATCGCAATTATACTAGAGGCTGTCTGAGATGAGTTTGGAAATGGCTTTCGAGAATTTTTGTTCTTCGTGAACGCGATGGAAGGCCCGCGATAAGGTTTAATCCCATAGGTGAAATAAGTAAATATGTTCTTCTATTTGTGGGGGGCTACGTACGCATGAGGTGAAAAGATTCAGTGCGTTGTTATTATTATGCTTATGTCCGAGTTGTCTAAGACCCAAAAGCATGCTTTACTTGTTGTACCTGTAATATTATTGACAATTTAAAAGACTTAATTCATATCGAATTTGATAAATAAATTTCCAAAGGGCTAAACATTACTTTCTTGACTGTTAAAAGAGAAGAAGTCTTTTCCTTGGGTAATTATTTCCCTGATGAAGTCTTGGTTGACTGTTTGAATGTGTGTACCTATGTGCAATCGTGTCGCATGTATGATTCGCGAGTGGCGTGATTCTTTTATTTATAGTTGACCGGGTCACATGTATGACTCACGAACAGGGTAATAGATGCGTCTATGGTTCATTCCATTCAACACTCTAGCAGTACACAATTTAAATATTATGTTGGGTCGGGCCGTACGACCTCAACATGGTTTGCGCATGCTTGTATTGCTTGCCTTGAAACTTATAGATAATGATATTGCCTCTATGGTCTGAGATAAATTGATAAATGATGAGATATGAATTTGGAAACCTCTTATTGTCAAAGGAATTGTTTACTTGCTTCATGATTTCCTTGAGTTACTGTCAATTTTAAAAAATCCACGACTTATTATATAATTGATGGTAGTAGTAAGTGTCGGAGTCGACCTCTCATCAGTACTTCTTCGAGATTAGACGGGATACTTATTGCGTACATGTTTTTGTTGTACCCATACTACACTTGTTGAACATTTTGTTGTACAGGCCTATATTCATATTAGTGGCCTTGTGGATACAGTGGCGTGGTTTACACGGGGACTTAGACGAGCTGCATCTCATGTACGATCCGCAACCAGCAGAGTCTCCTTCGGAGTATTTGTATTTCCCTTTCTATCCAAATTGTATTACGGACAATTATCGTATTTTATTTTATTCCTTAGTAAACGCTCATGCACTTGTGACACTGGGTTTTGGGATGATTACGGGTTATTCAGTACTGAAATTTTTAAAAACATTATTATTTATTCTGTTAAGTCCACCTTTTACTATTACATTGAAAAAAAATCAAGATTTCAAAAATACTAAAACGATAACTAAATTGATCATTTATTGTTACCTTGCCTGACAATGGTGTCTGGTGCCATCACGACCTTAATAGATTTTTGGGTCGTGACATATAGCATGGAAAGTCATAAGTTCCCTCTATGTATGAGTTAAATTACGAGAAGCAACCAGGGGCGGATTATAGGGTAAAATGTGGAGCACATAACCCATTGTCTCTTCGCAAAATTAAATATTTCATGTACATATTTCCTAATATTGGTATAATATTAACTGTTGGCACCCATGCTCCAAGAAGGTTGAATGGTGCACTTGTTTGAAATTTGAGTTATTTACCAAGAGGAAGAGGGATCAATTCCCACTTAATAAATTTTTTCTCTGTTTTTAATAGTGCACTCTTGTGTATTGGTAAAAAATAGACACTACACGTGTAATATCTTTGGATGACAAAGCAGTATACGTGGAACAATGGAAGGGAGACAGCTGGATGAAAGCTTGGAAAGAGGTACGGAGCAAAGAGGTACAGGGTAAACACCCACGAGATAATTAGAAGCGGAACCTCCATTCTAATTGAAAAGTTGGAGAGACACGGTTAGAATGAACCAGGGCAGAATAAAGGGCAGATTCATAGATCTTCAATCAAGGAGGTAAACGTTACAGAATCTTGATGCAACATTTATGATTACCTATTGTAACATTATATTAATGATATAAATACTCATTAACTCTCAATAATTAATGAGATTATACGTTATAGTATGAAATTCCCTAAAAAGGGGAGTAAAATCTCACTTGTACGAACACGTTTGAACCACTACCAAAATATACTTACTTTTATGCTACCTTGTTGCTTTATTATTTACAAGGATAAATCCAATTATTAGCTAATCTATTTGGTTATCAGTAGCCCGGGTACTTCTTAAAATAACTTTGACTAAGAATCCTATTCTTTGGTTAAACAAATTGGTTTCGTTACCAGGAATCTGATAATCTTTGCTTTTTCTCGTATAACCTTTATTTAATCATGTCAAATACCAACGACAAAAACCTTCCATTTCCCCAGGGATCCCCACGAGGTTCAAGGGACAACTCCCCAGAAAAATCTACAACTCACAACAATGATCAAATTGGAAACGAGCAAGCAGGAGAATAAGATCCTATGAAGAAGATGGTTGGTAAATATGTGAGTGAATCTCTTCAAGCTTTCACGAGGGGGCTACCAACTGTGACACCTACGCCTCCTCCCAACAACACTGTGACTGTAGTAAATGTACAATCGAGAATAGCAAATTCAAGAAGTAGAGGCACTCTATATGAATCACTTGAAGGAATACCATGTATGTCTAATAATTCAGATTTACAATCTTTAATACTAACCTTGCAGAAACGGGTGAAGGAACAAAATGATCGCATCGAGCAAATTCCTATAGTACTAGCGGTCATCAAGGGTATTGCTATTGATAAATACTCTCAACAAACCTGGAAGCCAAGTGCAGCACCTTTGCTGATTCCTATGAAATTCAAAATGCCTGACATACCAAAGTATGATGGGACAATTGATCCACGTGATCGTGTTACTGCTTTCACCACAGGAGTAAAAGGCAATGACCTAACTAAGCAAGAAATTGAATCCGTTTTGGTAAAAAAGGTTGGGGAGACACTCACCAAAGGAGAATTAAAATTGTATTCTCTTTTGCCCGAAAATTCTATTGATTCTTTTGCTGAGCTTGCAAATTTGTTTATAAAAGCACATTTTGGTGCACAAAAAGTGGAACAAATAATGGAAGACATATTAAAAATAAATTAGGGAGATACGGAGTTGCTCCGTCAGTTCGTAGACAGGTTTCAATGTGAAAGGATGCTTCTACCAAGAGTACCTGACAATTGGGCAGGTATGACCTTTGCAAGTAATTTGAACGATAAAAGCTCTGAAGACACGAGGAGACTCAAAGAAAGATTGAGAGAGTTCCCATATACGACATGGAACGATGTTTATAATAGGTACAACACCAAATTATGAATTGCGGAAGATACAATTGCCCAATCAAAAGCAGAAGACAGGATGACTTCTAGACGCTCCGAATCAGAAAGGAGAACTGGAAAAAATAGGTACGATCCATACGTGGGACCTTGGGAATGAGAGGCTCGTTCCAAATTTGAAAATCCATGGCCTGATCAAAGACCGTCAAATAGAGATTCGAGCTCATCATCATCGAGATCCATAAAGGATCGAGATGAACGAAGTAGAGGTAATGCAAGAATTGGAGATTACAATTTCAATATAAGTACTTCCGAATTAATTATAGTATTAAGAAATATGGGTGATAAAGTTCATTGGCCCAAAGAAATGAGGTCAAATCCAAACTGAAGGAACCCATAATTCTGGTGTGAATTTCACAATGACCATGGGCAAAAAACATCAGACTGCAGGTTATTGAAGGGTGAGGTATAACACTTATTAAAACAAGGTTATCTAATAGAACTGTTTAGTGAAAAAGTTAAACATGCATATATGAAGAATAGGCAGGAGCCCCTAAAGCCACCATCATTCGAGGACTAAAATGTGGATGGATTACTACTTACACATAATGATGCACTGGTAATATCTCTACTTATACGTGACACTAACGTGAAAAGAATATTGATTGATCCAGGTAGTTCGGTCAATATCATTTTGCTGAGGGTTGTGGAAGAGATGTTAATGGGGGACCGTGTAATTCCAAAAGCACGTTCCTTGTCCGGATTCACCAACTCTACTATCATAACAAAATGAGAAATTGAACTTAATACCTATGCAGAAGGCGTCGTCAAGGAAATAAAATTTCAAGTTATAGATATAGATATGGCTTAGAATGTAATCATGGGGAGACCATGGATCCATGGCATGGATGCAGTACTATCCACCCTACAACAGGTAATCAAATTCCCCTCCAGATGGGGAATCCAGCAAATTCAGAGTGATCAACACACTTAAAGAAACATCAACTCAGTGATGCATTCCAATAAAAAAGAAATAGCAGATGAATCAAAAGATGAGGGAGAAACACGAACAGATACGAAAGAAAATGATAAAGACACGATGAATCAAATCACAACGGATGTCACCTCAAGACATATGGACATGGTCCGTACCTGATGTTATTCAATAACTAGAAGAGAATGAAAATATCAAGACAACGACTGAGGAGCTCGAAGCTATTCCACTGTTCGAGCTTAAGCCTGAGCACAAAATCCACATAGGAGCAAGGTTAGGCCCGACCAGAAGAGGTAAGTTAATTGAATATTTAAAAGTTAATGCAGATTGTTTTGCTTGGTCCCATTCAGATATGACAGGTATACCCCTCAAAAGTGATTACTCACAAACTAAATGAAGACCCATCCTTTGTACCTGTCAATAAAAAGAAAAGAAAGCAGGGATCTTTCAAAAATCAAGTGATTGATGAAGAGGTACAGAAACTCATAAAAATCGGTTCAATACGTGAGGTAAAATATCCTAATTGGTTAGATAATACCGTAGTGGTACCTAAAAAGAATGGTAAATGGAGAGTATGCATAGATTATACGGATCTGAATAAAGCATGCCCAAAAGACTCATTTCCATTACCACACATAGATCAAATGATTGATGCCACTACAGGTCATGAATTATTAAGATTTCTAGATGCATATTCTGGTTACAATCAGATAAAAATGGACCTCTCAGACGAGGAAAAAAACCCCTTTATTACAAATAGGGGGACTTATTGTTACAAAGTCATGCCTTTTGGCTTGAAAAATGCTGGAGCAACGTATCAAAGGCAAGTGACCAAGATGTTCAAGGAACATCTGGGCAAAACAATGGAAGTGTACATTGATGACATGTTGGTAAAGTCAACAAAGGCAGAAGATCATTTCCAGCATTCCCGACTACTTTCGAGATCCTCCACAGGTATAACATGAAGTTAAATCCAGAAAAATGCACCTTTGGCATCGAATCAGGTGAAAGTTGGGTTTACTCATATCAAATAGACGCATTGAAGTAAATCCTGCTCAAATTAAAGCAATTGAAGAAATACCTGATGTACTAACGAGCAAAAAAGAAGTTCAAAGATTAACAGATAGGATTGCAGCTTTAGGAAGCTTCATCTCTAGATCTTTAAAGAAGAGTTTTAAATTCTTCTCAGTACTAAAGAAGCAGAATCAGTTTGAATGGACTGAAGGATATCAACAAGATCTTAAGACTTAAAGTCTTGTCTATCGAATACCCCACTACTGTCTAAACCAAAGGAAGGGGAAAGGTTATACATTTATCTCGTTGTGGAAGAAATAGCCGTAAGTGCAGTCCTGGTAAGGGAGGACATAGGTAAGTAATCTCCTATCGACTATGTAAGTAAGTACTTACAAGATGTTGAAACTAGATAACCTCATATAGAAAAATTATCCTTGTCTCTAATCATGGCAGCTAGAAAGTTAAGACTGTACTTTCAGTGTCACCCAATTATTGTTGTAACCTCGTATCCTTTGAGAAATATTTGCATAAATAAGAACTTTCAGGTAGACTGGCTAAATGGGCAATAGAATTAAGTGAATATGGCATAGTCTATCAACCTAGGACTGCGATAAAGTCTCAGGTTTTAGCCGATTTTGTCGAACATTTTAACACTAGCTTAATTCCTGAAGTAGAAAAAGAGTTACAAATCTTTACCGGAGCTAATCCAGGAATATGGACTCCATTCACCGACGAATCTTCTAATATAAAAGGATACGGGTTGAGAATTGTTTTAATACCACTTTCAGGTGAAAAGATAAGGCAAGCTATTAATGTTATCCCATTACTAACAATGAAGCATATACGAAGTTGTCATTGCAGGACTCGAATTAGCACGAGAACTCTCAATTGAGCAGATCGTGATCAAAAGTGACTCTGAACTAGTGGTGAACCAGATGCAAGGAACTTATACTACTAGAGAGACTCAAATGCAAAAATATCTGGAAGAGACACGAGTCCTGGTGCAGCAATTCCAGTCATGTAAGATTATGCAAGTACCTGGAGAGGAAAATGCATAAGCGAATACGTTAGCTAATCTTGCAGCAATTACAGATGTAATGAATAAAGACAATGCTATTGTGATACATTTTTCATTCAACAATTGACCAGGTCAAGAATGAGGTAACATTTAATAATCTAACCTGGGATTGGAAAAATGAAATTGTAATTTTTTTGCAGAATGGTACCGTGCCTAAAGATAAGAAAGAAGCTCAACCACTTTGTCGAAAAGCTGCACGGTACTTCCTAGTTGTGACACTCTGTATAAAAATGTTTTGAGGTCCCCTAGCAAGGTGCCTTGGACCAAACTAAACTGAGTACCTGATGAAAGAAGTACATGAAGGACATTGTGGGAACCACACAGGTGCAAGATCCTTAGTCAAAACCCTAACCAGAGTAGTGTACTATTGGCCTAAGATGGAAGAAGACGCTGAAAATTTCATAACCAAATGCGATAAATGTCAGCGATATGATAACAATATGCATCGGCCCGCATAATTACTACACCCGGTTGTATCACCTTGGCCATTTATGAAATGAAGAATGGATATAGTAGGACCTCTACCCCCGGCCAGAGGAAAGGTACGAGTTTTACTTGTACTAACATATTATTTCTCAAAATGGGTAGAGGTAGATGCTTCTAAACAGGTGCGAGAAAAGAAGTGAAAAGTTTCATATGGCGAAACATCATATGCCGTTTTTGTGTACCAAAGGAAATTATATGTGACAATGGCCCACAACTCATAGGCTCTCAAATCACCGAATTCTTCCAAAGCTGGTAAATCAAACGAATCACTTCTTCACTATATTATCCCGTGGCTAACGGGCAAGCTAGGTCAGCAAATAAATCATTAAAAATCTGAAGAAACGATTGGAAAAGGCTAAGGGAAATTGGTTTGAAGAACTACCGGCAGTATTATGGGCTTATAGAACTACTGCATAGACACCCACAGGAAAAACCCCATTCACGCTTATTTACGACTCAGAAGCTCTAATAGCAGTGGAAATTGGTGAATCGAGCATGAGATTCACAATAGCAACAGAAGAAACAAACAATGACAAGTTGAGAACAAATCTGGATTTACTCGAGCAAAGGTGAGAAACTGCTTTAATACGCATGGCAGCTCAAAAACAAATCATAGAGCGATATTACAACAGAAAAGATCACAAGAAAGGAATAGTCAAGTGCTCGAGATTTCATTCGAAGCTCAAACACTTGGGTACTATACAATATGGAAAGAGGCAAAGAATACTATCAAAAGAGGCAAACTTCAAGCCTGAACATCCATTTCCCCAACAAGTCAAAAGATATGAGCAGAATCAAAGAGCCAAAGACAAAAACACAAAGCCTAATTCAGACACCTACAAAGAACATACTCGTGAATAAAAAAGAATGTTTAGGTTAAAGGCAGAATTTAGTTACGGGAAGAATTCATACCCCAATGTTTATTCAAAACATATTGTAAAAGAAAAAGTTGCGAAATAGTCATAGACGATGCTCAAAAATATGTAAAAAGTTACGAAAGTTTGAATAATATAAAGACTTTCTGCAAAACATTACTCGAAAAAAACATGTGAATTCCTATCTCTCTTTTGTATGTTTACACTATTATGAAGTTGAGACGTCTTCTTCATTAAGTGTCCTTCATAAAAGGGCCCTCTTTTATAAATCGTGCTTATTTCATCTAGACGAAATACTAAAGAATTTTTTAATGAAAAATTAAATACCAAAGGGGTAAAACAAAAACCCGAACGTAAAGCATGCAAACACTTAAGGGTAAAATAAAAACTCGAAAAAACACAAGTCATGCTAAGAAATGTAAATATTAATATTATATAATGGTAAAAACTAAGTATTAACTTAGTTTAAACCAAATTTGTTTATACAAAGTTGTCCCTACGTTGCCACCGGGGACTTACTAAACCAAACTTCACCCCCAAATGGGACCGGGGGTAACCACCAATTGTTCCAAAAAAAAAGAGGGGTTGATAAACTTTCACTAGGCACTGGGATGATTATCTTCATCAGCAAGAGGAGCAACTTGAGGTGGCTAGGCTTGGGCAACAACTTCTTCAGGCACGATCTTATCACCCATTGGAATTTCAACTTCAGGTGATGACAAATTTTGACTTTTCCAAGACTTTTCAATCGTTTCCTTAGTCTTGGAAATTTCAGCTTCTAGGTCAAAATTTTATTGGCCCATTTCCGTCAATGTGTCAATTCGAACATTCAAATAAGCCCAACTCACATCAACACTTTCCTTATCGTCAAGAGCCTTGTAATCTTTCTCCCATTGTTCAATATTGACTCCCAGGTCATCTGTTTCAACCATGATAGCATCACAAGAAGCTTGGAAAGGGGCAAGAGATTTTTCCAGAAACTGAATCTTGTTTGAAGATTCACGGAGGTCCTCTTGGGTCTGAGTAAGTGATTGCACAAGTTCACCAGCATAAGACTCTTTCTGGTTCAACAATGCTTTCAAGCTTCCTATCTCTTCAGTAGCATGGGAAAGCTGCTCCTAAAAGGAAGACTCCAAGATGTTTTTATCCTTTCCTACTTGACTTGATGAAATCTTCTCGATGGAAAATTCCGCTGCAATTACTCTAACCTACTGCTCTAAGGTGCACTTTTCCTCATATACTTCTTTCGTATCAAGTTGAAGGCTCTCAAATTATTCCTTCCAGTTATCAGCCTCGGTATGGTGGTCATTCATTAACGGCTCTGTGTGTATGATCCTTTTCATCTACTCTGTACCAATGAGATTGATCTACACCAAAAAAAGGGAGAAAATTAGATACAGCAAAGTCTAGTGTTAAGAAGAAATAATAGGAAGGCTACCTTAAAAGATGAGTGTACAATCTCATTCATCCACGTTAAAGAGCTATGACTTTCCAATTTTGACTTTTCAATCAGGCCTATCAAAGGCTTCAACCACACATCCTCCTGGCCTGAATTCTTTAAGAGGCTACTTTCCGCCGGAACCTCGATCATAATTCGCTTCATCTCCCCATTGCTAAAAGACCCTACTTCCATAATAGAAGGCACGGTAGCAGGTATAGATGAAGGAGCCAGGGGTGGCACAGACGGGAAAGCAGAAACAGCAACAAGCACGGCGGACATAAGCTCCATTGGAGTAGAAAGAGGAAAGATGGCAAAAGGCGTCTCCTCTAAAATTGATCCAAAACCTTGATGGAACAATTGTTCAACCGACTTAGTGTCTGCAGAAGGAGTTTCCTCCTTAAAGTATGCATGGGTAGAATGATCAGGTTGAGGCATGGAAGATGGACCAGTAATGGGAGTAGATTTGTCATCTGACATGAATCTTCTTCTTGCTCGTGGCCTACGAACCAACGAGCATTCCTCCTGCTCCTCCTCATCTTCTAAGGTTTGAGTCCTATCCACTTTCCTTTTTGACAAATAAGAATTTAAGATAATTTCTTGAGCCTTGGCCAAAGAGAGCTTCGAAGCAGTTATAGCAGCAATGGTGACACCAAGAGCGGAAACCCTAACAAACAAAAGGGGTTAGAGAAGTTCAAAAAAGAGAGAAAAGGGAAACGTAGAAAAAGCTACCATGGGTTTTTTATTTCCAACCAAACCTTGCAGAAAGGTATTTCCAAGAACGTTCTTCCATTGGAGCAATCAACAACAATTTTTCTACCCAACCGCGAAAACCAGAAATCTCCTCGACGGTTCCCATGGTTGCTGAAAAAAGACAAAAATAATCACGGTATTGAACATCTATCAAGAATAAGGAAATAAGTGAGTAAACAAAAACTTATGTTCAAAGTTCCACTTCTCAAAGAATAAGATGATAAAAGGTAAAAGGAAGTGAAGATAAGATAGCCAAATATCTGAGGCGTGCTACTGCCCTCCAGACGATAGGACCGATTTTTCCCAAACACATGTTAAAAAATTGACAAAACTCTATAATGACATGGTCGATGGAAGGCCTGAAACCCAAAGTAAAAGGGTAGGTATATACAAAAGAATAACATGCTTTGTGAGAAGTTATCCTTTGATTTTCATTAGGGACCAAGACCGGGAAATCAAATTTCCAATAACAGTCTCTGCGCATGTTGGTCGAAATCCCAATGCACACGCAAGATTAATGCCTATATTCCAAAGCACTCCTCACCTATTCTCAATAGATTAATGCCTATATTCCTATGGAATTAATCTA